>KZ308624.1:38084-166892 GCA_000376725.2 Ladona fulva
CAAACAAAGTCAAAAAGTTTCAAAAAATTTTAAAATGTTTTACTCATATTTTTTTGATGTTAAACTCGGATTTTGGGTCAAATGACCCGCGCCGTCCTTCTATTGTTAAAGGACTTCCATCCTTACGAAAGAAATAACAATGTTATTTGAGAACGAATAATTCTTTCCTTCCCAAGTTATACTCTGACCCAAATCCGGCCCGGGCCCAATGTACTAAAAGGACGGTATATAGGCCGGGCTTGGGCACTTGAGCTCAGGCCCAAGCCCGGCCCATGCAGAAATTCTAAATTCAACTACGATGACTAAACTTAGATGACTAGGGTTAGATATAAAAAGAGACTAACTAGTCTTAATTTCTCCCTTAGATAAAGTCGTTTTATTATGATTATTATAAACTACCAGGGTACTTGAAAATCCGAGTATTTTGGACTCCCTTCTCCAGTATACATATTTCAAACTAAGGGTGGTTTCGTATCTTACTTGTAGTATTAGTACTATTAGTTGTATTAATATTATTGTTAACAGTGCTTTGACAGCTGAGGTTATTTCGAACGTAGGCCCCACGGGAATCGAACCCGGGACCGCTTTCTTTGAAGTCGAACACGTTGCCAAGTTGGCTATCCGGGAGCCCCATATAGTTCCTATCAACAGTTAAATAAGCTAATATATGCATTCGTGAAGGATAAATTATGAAACGTGGAGAGATTTTTTGACGAATAAGGTAGAAAACGAGAATTTAAATAATACTTTCCACAAATATAACTTAGAGTAGCGACTATTTTCAACTACTTCTGGTCGTTTTCAAGCCGAGAAAATGTTTCTAAGGTCTTTCTTAAGATTTATGTAGCAAACATTAGAATATAAGATAGGTAAGTTAAAGGTGTTACGTGAATGAGTAAGACTATTTAATGCTATTGTAATGCGATATAATTACAATAAACGAATTTAAATAAAATAAAATTGATGACCAATCAGAACGGTTAAGTAGAAAAAAATCGTTGTGTAAGTAATATCCCCTGCCACACACAGAAGGCAGCTTGCAGGGTTCATATGTAGATGAATGTAAAATAAGCTAAGGTCACCCACAAGAAACGACGGGAAATCGAATGTGACAAGGAGAGGGTAGGTGTTGGAAAACTAAGGTCTAAATCATGAAGGAATGGAGCAACGAAAGCATGGAGGAGGCAATGAGCAATGTAAGATGGGAACGAAAGGATTTTTTTATTGAGTACAGTGAAGCTAGGATTTTCAGCTTTTGTATTGGTTGTAATCCGCGATTTTTATTTACGAAATGTAATGTGAGGAGGAAGGGTAAAGAAGGAAGAGTGGTTGGCGAGAATGAGGTGTTTTGTGAAATTTGAAGAAACTAGAATTGAAAAAAGAGCTTTAATTTCAAAACTTCTCTTCGTTTATCCTATGAATATAGCATTACAATCAAAGCAACTTGATTGATATTTATCAGTTTTTTCATATGTAGGATTCAGACTTTTGATTAAAAAAGTTGGCCAAGATTCGAATAAGAATAATTATTTTTGCAATATTGTCTTGGTAGCCAATAATCAGTTGTAAAGACCCAATCAACGACATTCTAATCACATTTAAAAGTTCCTTTGAGCCGGTGACGAATTTCTACTTCGAAGCATAAGTCCATTCTAAACGGCTCTTAAAATAATTTCAAGTCATCGTAGCAGTCAATGCAGTCAAATTTTCGTCAATAATTTGTTACACCCGTTTCCCTCACATGCAGAAGGTTAATCTTCCATTTATTGGATTACCGGGCGTACTCACTGAAAACCCCTTTATTAAATTTTATTCCCTAATTCTCCCGCCAGGGATCCATAAATTAAGGAACACCTGATTAAGATCCAGGCTTTTCTAAGTTATTTTTCATTCGACAATTGCCTGGGTGCTATTAAATTTCAGTTTCGCATAAGTCGTACCAATAATGTGGTCTCGTATGTTGAGACCTGAGGTAATGTTAGGGATACAAATTGAGAACTTGGATCATGTAGAGGGAGATTAAACCATTTAAGAGAAATGTAAGGCATTGAGGTGTAGCTCTAGTAATTTTTTCTAGATGCTTTCTTCCTTAACTTGTTTCAAGCCTGCTCTTCAAACATAAAAGTATGGCACAATTACGCTAAATCCCATGAAGAAGTAATATTAGGCGTCTGAGTCGTTCCCTTTACTAACACCAAGAATTTTATGAATTTGTTCGCATTTCATTCGATTTGCATTAAACTAAATTAAATGCTTAGAATTCTGAATAAATTTATATTAAAACATAAGCTTAAAATAAACATGAATAAAACAAAAATCACTGTGGTAGAAAAGCAGGAAAGTGGAAAAAGACGAACATAAGCATAGGAGCACTGAGGGTAGGGGAAGTAACAAAGTTCTGCTACTTTGATAGTATAAATGAGAAGATAACAGCCAAAAAGGTTAATAGCCTTAGCAAAGAAAGCCTTTCCAGGAAAGAAAACGAATGAGGAAGTGCTAAACGAAGTTCAGTTGGAAGGAGAATAATTAAAAATCATTGCGACAAGAAAAGTAAAACTAATCGGACTCTTAACTTCGGCACGACTACTTTTTACAAATCATATTGGAAGAAAAACTCTCGGGTAAAAACCGAGAGGCCGATCAAGAACTTCTTCACTGAAAGTTATGACGATAAAAATAGAGTAGTAGTATTGATAAATGTGCTTCGACAGCTTAGGACATTTCGCACGTAAGCCCCCACCGGGAATCGAACCCGGGACCACTTTCACTGAAGTTGAACGCGTTGCCCACTTGGCTATCGAGAGCCCGATAAAAATGGAATGTACGTCGTACAGTGAAATGAAGAAGATGGCTGAGAACAGTGAACGCCGGAGATTGAAGCTGTAACAACAAACCTTCGTCTTTGGAGTATGAATGAATGATCAAGATCAAGCAATGATTATGAAATACATACAAGTTTTTAGTAACAGTTGATAGCAGGCCTATGCAGGTACGACCTGGAAAGATAAAATATGGTCGAAAACTCCAAAATTATTTGGTAAAAACGATATTCAATTTAATGTTTATGCTGAACCACAGAAAGGGTAGAAGTGAAGGGATCGTCGGGAGGGCGAAGAGGAGGAAAATAAAATTTTAGGGAGGCGTAGCAGCCAGACCCCTTTTAGTTACGTCCGTGGGGGAATCACAAATGTCCGTGAGGTGGAATGGAGATATATTTGATTAGGAAGACTAGTTACATTGATACGATACTGTTAATGAGTGATAAAAATTATATAGATTTGAATGATAATCTGTTTATAGGAAGGTCCATCAAGGGCTCCCGGATAGCCAAAATGGTAGCGAGTTAGCCTTTGGTGAAAGCGATTCCGAGTTCGTTTTCCTATACGTGCAAAATTACCTCAGCTGTAGAAGCACTTTTAACGATACTACTAATTCCATCAACTATCAGGCAAGATTGCTTTATTACGTTACGAACACTGGGGGAATGCTATTCGTAAGTTGGAAAGAGAAGAATCTCTTGAATGTATTAGTTCTCTGTTAGTCATTAACTATTTTTAACCACAAAAAACTGAAACCCATGACAAGACAAACTTTTAGTGATAATACCACTGAGTCCACGTCCCATTTTACTTCAAATGGATATTGTTCTGAAAACAGGAAAGAAATTTTGTGAATACGCAAAATATTTATCTAAAATCTGTTCCTCGTGTTCTCATTATTTTTCAATTTTCGCCGAGAATTTTATTGATTCAGGATATGTAATCGTATTTTTTTAAATAAGATATTTTTTTACAACGTGAAACCGTGATCCTTCTCGGTCCCTGTTATTTGTCTCGCGGGAACTTCTAAAGATAACGCGCCTGAAGAATTTGCCGACGCAGAAATCCTTTGAAACCTCATCAAATCAGTCTTTGCCAACGTAGCATCGATATTGCATCGAGGAATGGAGAGTACCGCAGTTGAGTAAAACACTTCCACCCTTTAGCGAGCCGTTGACACGTGCAAATGCATTGCGGGTCTCCAATCTCGAACAAACTTTATGGAATCACATTTTCGTTCGAGAAATTCAATTCTTGTCTCAGGTACGGTATCTCTTTGTCAACAACTACTGCTACGATAGATACCCTGAAATGACGTTCAGCCGACCTACATTTGCTTCTTCTGAAAGTTGTATCCTTTGCGATTCCCAAGTCGGATATTGCGCACAGTTTCGAGTCATTGCTCCCCGGGGGAAAATTAATACACCGTCCGGGCTTATAAAAGCGTAATAGTCATAAATATGGGTCTAATATTCGGCTTTTGTAGGCAAAAAGGATTTCCGACAAACAAGTCCGGAAGATCGTGATTTTATAAAGAATATATTCCGCGGCGGGAATGTTTGTTACGAAGCTATTGGTACCAATAGCTTCGTATAGAGACCAAGTTCTCATTTTTATGTCCATTATTGCAAAGAAAAAGTTATTTTGCAAAATCGATAAGACATTTTATACGGTGATGGAATTAAGATGAAATTTTTTGGTAAAAGTAAAGAATTTAAAATTGTGTAAACATTTTGTTTCGAATAAATAAATAATTTCTGAGAAATAAAATTTCAAATTGAGTATACTATGAAAGAGTGAAAAAGAATCACGGTCTGATTTCGTTTGTATTCAGGTATTTATGGCTTTCAAGTCAATTTACACATGTGTACTCTGTGATTTTTGCTGTTACATTTAATCGAACTTATTATGTTGGTCTACTTGATACTCCTTCAAAGTAAAAAACAAGAGAAAAAGAGTAAGGATTGGGAAAATCTTTGAGGAATGTATATATTTGCAATGACGTTGTTATTTCAATACAATTGAATAACTTCTAAATCAAAAAATGTGGGAATATACCGAACAGCTGAGGAAATGCTGACGTATCGATTCCTTGAAAAACGACTTATGAGCATCGAACTAGACACTTTTATGTACGAATGCATTTAAGATGATTTCTATGTAGTGCTTTTTTTTTGCATTTTGCGTTTTCCGCATTTTACTTTTTTCTGCATCATAAGTTGATTTCCCACGGTCCGGTAAAAACGTTACGTCAGGATTTCACTGCAAACATATAAAACTGCCGTTTCACTGTGTATATCTTGGTCTTTAATTTAGATATGGACAAAAAGACCCAATATTCTTACATTGTACTGAATGAATACAATCTAGGACAGTCCTTAGTAATGCATATAACAGATTAGCATTATCATAGCAGATCAGCGTGCCTATGAAATATCCTGAATTTCATGCGACCCTCATTACTTACTTGCACGAAACACTGCATAAGATGCAGGCGGCATGCGCCGCAATACATTATTAGCAACACTTCAACCGGTAGCTAAACTTTCTTTGTGGGTAAAGATTATGAATGAAGATGAACGACCTTGAAATGAAAATTCAGGATCAATTAAGAGAATCGAATAATAAAACTAGGATGGAGTGCTTTCGGAAGGAACAACCATATTCTGAAGTAAAAAATGCCAATGATCCTGAAGAGAAAGGTCTTCAAGCAATGAATGCTACCAGTTTTGATATATGGAAGTGAGACTTGGGTGTTAAATGCAGCAATAACCCAGCGACTTCAGACTACACAAAGAAGTATGGAACGATGTATGCTTGGAATCACAAGAAGAGACAGGAAACGCAACCCCTGGGTTAGGAAGATGACAGGAGTGGCAGACATCATAGATAAAGTAAGATCGCTGAAATGGACGTGGACAGGCCATGTTGCAAGAAGAAGCGACAAACGATGAACATCAGCAGTTCTGAACTGGATACCAAGAGATGTGAAGAGACCAAGAAGAAGACTAAAAGACCGATGGAACAGAGACATCATTCAGTATTTAGGGGTAACATGGCAACGAGAGGCTCAGAATAGAGACAATTGGAAAGCGCTATATGTAAAAGGGCACTATATATAACTAGTTAACAACTACTTGTTGTATGGTCAGAGTGAGTGGACAAAAGGGCCCAATGGATATTTGACCCGGTCTCTCTTTCGGAGATAACCGGGCCCTGGATGTGAACCTACTGCCACATGCCGATATGCGGCTTGCAGGTTATTGATCTTGACGTAGATGTATAAATTACTATAACCGTCGTTTCAGGAAAGCCTTTGTCGAGCATTAACCATTCCTCCTATTCTCACGATAATAACATTCCGGTTAAAAAAATATTATTTATCATTAAGTTCCGAGATGTTTGTCAAGAAAAATAATGAAAAATAAAGCCATTGATTAGAGAATGAAAGAAGAACTATTTAAAGCATTTTTTCCTCCCAAAATTAGATGTAGAAGAAAAAGTTTTGTGTTAAATAATGATAGCAATTTACATGAAGAGTTGTATGTTTCAAAAAGTGATTATACTTGATTTCAACTGAGTTGTGGTGATTATTAAGGTTGTTGCTTTGCTTATGGAGAATACCTCAAATTTCACTTTCTATTTAAACGTGTGCGAGTTTTTTTCTATGATTCGTACAAAATGCTCCGGGAATGTTCCAATAGGGCGTTTTAAAAATTATATTTATTTCCCAATGCCCCCATTTACTGAGCAATTACAGTGGTGGGCGTAAACAAGAAAACGGATGAGGATATGCAGCCATTACCTAACCAGAATAATCCAATTAGCCGGGACTCGAACCTGGGACATCTGCTGGAGCACTAGCACGGTAACCTCTCCGCAGCTGCGGCCGGTTTTCCAATAGAAGCTCTGAAAGGTGAACTATCGTAAACAAGAAGATGCGAGAAACTAAATTATGTGAATGTGATGGCATCGATTTTCGATAGATAATCGAATTACAGAATTTCGATTGTTGTAACGTTCTCTACCTGGCCGATATATTTTTTTAATTCGCTCCTTTCTTCTACTTGATAACTTATGCGCTACAGTTTTCCTCGACTTGCTCTCTAACGGATCGCCCTCACGGGTGGCATCCCGAGACTGGGAGATTGAAATCGGAAGAGAAGGGCACAGAAAAGGAGGGAACTCAGGATAGAGAAGGTTAGGCGAGAGTTCGAGCAAAAAAGGAGAGTAGTGATAAAAGGCGGAGAACGAGGGCGCCCCGAGCGGATAAAAATTTCGAGAAAAGGTGAAATCATTCGATGTGGGCGTGTTTAAGGAAACGGAAGTGAATCGGGTTCGAGCGTTTTGTGGGGGCAATTGAGGATGGAGAAAAGAGTAAGAATATAAAAAGGGGCGACAAGTTGTAGCAAAAAGGAAAGCATTCTATAAAAAGGAAAAAATGGCCTTGAAATAGGAAGCGGTACCAAAGAAACAATTTAAGTAAAAATCACAATCTTGTTAGAGCTTTAAATATGTAGGAGTGAAGGAATACTTAAAATTCTTGAAGCCAAAAGTATGTGCTGCTATGTTTCCCCTCTTATCCTTAAAACTGACTCAGCCTTAGCAGTTTTTCTGAAGGAAGTGTGTGTTCTGATATGACTAAGCTCGACTTTGTGGAAGGGAGCCATACTAAAAAAGACAATAACGCTTGGTAACTTCCACAGCTATATTTTGTAGAGGCAACTAGTTTCGGCGATAAATCGACATCATCAGGCCTGAGGGAAACATATACCTGTGGAAGTTACCAAGTGTTTTTGTCTTATTTAGAAGTATGTGTTACTGTACATGAAAGTAAAGTTCAGGTTGTTTAAAATGAAAAGTGTTTTATATTAACTTTTCTTACGGAAGGAAAATTTGGGATGATGAATGATGTTTGGGATTTATACAAATATGAACAAAAGTGTAGATAGATCTTATAGATAGCTGATATTCGTTCCTGAGGGCCGTTTTGGTATCATGTGGACAATAAGAGATTTTCTTTCATAACGCATGTCAGTGGCAATACAGTCACTCTTCATAAAACAAAAATGGCCAATCTGTTGGAGGAGGGAGATATTTGTACATATTAATGGATCCTGTACGGATTTTGTTGTAATAACTGCATCTAGTTATGATAGTTTCGTTAATGGAAACAGGAATATCCCAGTTACACGCATTTTAACAATTATTCTTATTGACTAACACAAACGACCATTCCCTAACCAGCAGATTCCGAATTCCAGAGCTCGAACCTGGGGCTTTGGAGTTGGAAGGCAAGTGCGCTAGACACTCGTCATCGCGGCCGGTGCTTAATTTAATTTGTTTCTTATTACATCGTGTTTCACTTAGAAAATTTGAATTTAAACTTTCCTCGTGTGCCCTTAACACAATAAAAACTGCATGTGTAAAAGTAGGATTGGAACGATACAAGGTCATCAAAAACGTATTGGACGGATTAATAAATTAAGAAATTAGACAAATTGCGTCTTTACGGATCCCCTCTAATAAAAGAATTCTTTTTCGTAAGAGTATTTTTATAAATATATCGTATTTTGCATAATTGTAATGTAAATTTACAAAGGGTATATATGCAAGCAAATGCATTAAAATATCTCCAAAAGTATACACGCAGAAAGTTCAACGGAATGTTCATGACGTATATTCAGTCCCTGCGCCTGAAATTGCTCACTTGGTGAGCGAAATGTGCATACGGTGAATCCCTCCCTTCTGTGGTAGCCTCGGAGTTTTTCCTGAATATTTATTTAAATTTCTATATTATATTTATAATATAGAATATACAGTTAGATACACAATATAGAAATGTTACAAATGATTAAGGGTGAATATTCTCTTTTTTATACAATATCTCCAGAAGGTGTTTTTTAAAATGAAAAATAAATTGTATTTATCATCTTCCACTGCTAAATTTCTTTTACCCATAAAAATTCTGCGTGCAAGTCAACCAGGTTTTTTATTCCAGTGAACAGACATAAAAAGCGAGACAACAAAGACGACCGCTTTTGAAATTACGAAATACGAAAATATATAGTAAGTACGCCGAATTATTCGGATTGTATTCACATTTCCTCGTTTCCACCCTAAATATTGCTACTACGCAATGATCAAATTCCTGCACTGCAAAACAACACGCTCTTTTCTCTGTTGAATAGGAATAGCATGTTTCCTTCTCTACACACTCCAGTGCAATCCTCGTGGGAGAAGTTCTTTGCATTTTTAAGATAGCACGTCTGGTCTATGGTGTAAGAATCCCGTATTATCTCCTGCGAATCCTCTATCCTTGTTATAAATTTCTGTTTCCTGTACGATTTGACGCCTTGCGAATCCAATTTAATCGCGCACTCGTTAATGTCAAGGGAAGGGAATTGCACCA
Organism: Ladona fulva; assembly: GCA_000376725.2. NCBI lineage: Eukaryota > Metazoa > Arthropoda > Insecta > Odonata > Libellulidae > Ladona > Ladona fulva. The sequence continues at coordinate 47,316 of KZ308624.1, forward strand.
CCTCTGTTTCGCTTGGGGCTTCTTGAGAGCAATTTCAGTGGATGGTGCATTCTTGCGTGCAAGATGCATAATGAATACATGTAATGTCTAACATATTAACGACATGTTCGGCGTTGCTTGTAATGAAAAATTCTTTGAATATATATTATATAGGGAAGTAGACGTGTAAGCGGGTTCTGTTTTAATGTGAGATCTCTATGGTAATGAATTATTGGGATTTCTGAACATTTTGGTCCCCTCTAAAATTTTGTAACTTTCTCGTGCCCCGTATTCGTTTTGTTAAGAAATGAGTGAGAGGTTTAAAAATATTTTTTAAATTGGAACACTTCTGTCAATGAATTAGAGGTTTAAAAACACTCTCTAAGCCGTATTTCGGTTAGTGGAACTCGCGTTCAGAGGCAAACGGGAAGTCCCGAATTACTGACTTTCGGGAATCACCCTATGTGCATCTTGGAAGCAAAACTTCCATTCGCAAGTGTCTCCGTCGTTTCTCATTTTGTGATCCCTGAGAATGGAACCTTTGTTTCCGAAGTGTGCATAGGGTGATTCCCGGAAATCGGCAATCCGGAACTTTCCGTTTACCTTCAAACGCGATTTCCTGCTGTCGAAATATGGCTTATGGTTTTTAAACCTCTAATTCATTAATAGCTGTGTTCCAATTTTATTTTCTTTCAAGAAACGAGTTCTTAAAAATACCATGCATATTCGCGAGTAAGTGTATCTGGTAAAGAGCTCCATCAAAGAATTGTTCAAATTTGCCGCTAACATAATTACTTTTTCACTATTGCTCTGTGATTAATATTATTATTATTACCATTTACTACTTTTTTGTTTACTCCTTTCGTCACATTATAGGAAATTTACAGCAAGGAACAACAATTACAGCAATAGAGAAAACAAACACACATGCTCATAACTAGGAAAATGCCAAATAACCGGGACCTTGGGTTTAGTTAACTAGCATGCTCATCATTCCCTTGCTGAAGTTGGCAAAGAGTACTTCAATGAAATAACTTTTACTAACCTTCAATTCGCCTGCCCGCCCCGTAAAATCTACATGCTATCCAGCGCTCTCCTGAGGGTACGCTTACCCCAGAGTGGGAAATCCTACCCCAGCAGCAAAAGGTTAACTAACGTATACGTAAAAATTACGACTCCTTATTTTTTTTGTGTATAATTTTAACAAGTACTATTTTGCTTAATTATTAATCAATAACATTGGAGATGTAATGAAGTCACCATGAAATAGATGCTACACTGCTTTGAGGCACGAAGACAAACGAGTTTATTCTCCAAGTAAAATTAGCCAGAATATTTTCCATTTTAATATAAGTAACAAACAAGAGTTAAAACAAACATGTAAATGTACGCATTTTTTTGGGAGGTGACGAAAAGGCTGTAGTTAATTCACCAAAAGGGTTCCACACCTCTTTCCCACGAAAAACTCTCGTAGATTAACCTCCAATCAAACAAACACTAATTCAATTCAAGCGCACATTTGCTAGGTTAAGCCAATCGGAATTTCCAAAAATTGGAAAAACTCTTCTCATCACTTTACAGCCATAAAAAAAGTAGCTAAGTCATCGAAGAAGACCTTGGAAGTAAACTTACGGTTTAGGAGGAACCCGAGTGGAAGTTTCTTGGGATTTAACGCTTGAGCAAAAGTGATGAGTTGTGGATGATGTAGAGAAGGAAGAGGGATTAAGTAGAATAAGGTGGTAATTGCCTCTATTCCGGTGAGTTCGAAACCAGGAAGTCATTCCTCTTACCTAACCCATCGTCGCTATTAGGTGAATAAGGGAATATTCGTTTATTCAGTGAGAAAGCGAGCTGGGATAATGCAAAAGGGATGCCCTCAAGGAAAATTTAATAGGAGAATCGAGGGAAGTCTATGAAGAGGGGATTATATTAACGTGGAGGTTGAATACTTGATAAAGGTCGCGAGAAGGCGGGGATAATTGACAAAGAGATTAGGCTGATAAACTTGATCGTGAGAGCTAAGAAAGGATGTAAAGTATACTTAGAACGTTAATAGATAAAGGTCAAGGTAAAGGAGATTACGATTCCGCTCAATGGACTCGTTGATTTTGATACGTAACAAGACCTTTGTTTTTAAATTAATCTTATGGTGGGGAAAATTTATTACATCTCATCATAACAAAATGTGGCGTAGTGGTTCAAGTCCTTGCCACGCAGAGGGTTGGGGTTCGATCATCAGCTACGGCAGTTAATTTACCGGTATTTTTCCGTGATATGAAGCCTCAGGTTAATCCAGTCAGTAAAATGAACACCGGGGATAAATATCAGGGTATTAATAGACTGTGGTCACGTAGTGCCAGCCATACTACTTTCACTTCGTACCGTTGGGCTCAAAAATTAGCCTTAATCTACCAACTCTATAAGACCTTGTTACGCGATAAATTGAAGAATATTGGAAATTCAATAGGAAGTGCAGCCACGGAAATTCCTTTTCCTTTGCTGGTTTCCCAGCATCGGCTGGCGGACTTACCACGTTGTTACTTGCTACTACATCTTATTAAACATTTAAACTTCAATCTGCAAATCTAAGGATTTTCATCCAAAACGACCAAGATCTACATATGTAAAAAATATTTCTCCTCGAAAACAAAATATGCGACCAGAGGCGTAGCTAAGGGGATGGTATTGGTAGTTCAACCCCCCCCCCCACCCAAGTGAGAACGGAGAAAACGATAAACCAAAGTATGTGAGAGGATGGTCTCTCGCAATTACGCAATACAAACGCCGCTGAAGATTTGCAGGGTATGTATGTTAAAATAAATCAATTTATATTTTCGTTAGATTTTGGGAGGAAGTATTCCCGCCCCTGGATTGTAGGCGATGTAGTGCTTACTCCATGGCTCTAAATCCCCTTCATGGACAAATCCTGGCTACGCCCCTCTTTGCGACTAAGGAAACGTGTACTTTAGGAACATTCGGGCGATTTGGGCGTTTAAAACTAATGGGCACCGGGAAGTGGAATATTAAAAACAACAGGAATGAGAATAAACTTCAGTGCCTTCGGAAATTCATACCACTTTGGCACCTGCCTCCAATGACGTCTGCTCCCATTGTCCTTTCTCTCTTCTTTCCATCTCCTCCGAGGCGTAACCGCACCCTCTACGACAATCATTTCCGCCTCCAAAAGCTCTTTTTCGGCGGCGCCATACAAGACTGGAGTCGCTCACCCTCTCTCCGGTATTCCCTTCCCAATATTCCACCTTCAGCTCTTCCGGCGTACTTTGCATCCCGCCGTCCCTTTTCATTTCATTCCCAGCGCTTTCTCTGCTTGGATTTCTCCCCTCTTTCGCCATTTCCAGAACCTTCTCGTTTTCTGAAGACTCCTTTTCTATTATCAAACCATGCCCGATTTTCCATGCTTATTCTCTGAAGCTTCCCTTTCCCAATTAAATTAACTCATTGGGGTTCCTCTTTTGGCTGTGTTAATTTTAAAGCCACTGAGATACGAGTGATTCTGAACAAATCAATTCAATCCCTCCTTATTGGGTTATCTGACACACATGGTGCAGCAATTACGATGAGATTTTTCGCGCAGCATTCTGACTCGATGATAAAAACAAGGGCAAATTATCTCACCCCTCATCTTGCCTAAAAAGCCTCATTACAAAAAAAAACCTCATTACTAGAAAGCCTCGTATCTCTCAGAAGCTTCTGGTATCTACTGATGGAGATACGGAAGAAACGATTTCATAGAATCGTGTCTCGCTAACTAACTTATCTGATGTTTTTGCTGCTAGATATTGATGAATTGGATAATAATTCATTTCTGCTTCGGTACAAATGGAATCTACTGTCTCTGCCATGACTTTGTGGTAGTTCTCCACCATAAAGAACAAGAAAAGAATACTTCTACTGTTACCACAAAAAAAAATATATATATATATATATATATATATCTAGGNTATATATATATTTATTTATATAATTATACGACCATGGTTTCGACGCTTCAGGACATCATCGGGTGGTCCTCATCAGACCTGAAACCATGGTTCTACACGACCTGGTAGTATAAAAGAAATATTATTTGGTAGAAGTGTTCTTTTCCTTGTTCTTCATTTCGATACAATAAGAAAAATAAAAGCTGCGAAGGTACGAGCGATGGTGAATCCCTTTTCATTAAATGCTACCAAAATCTCAACTCAGGGAAAGTACCGTTGCGGTGGATGTATTAGGGATTTTGTTAACGACACCACCATCTAGACCTAACCGACAATCAATATAAAATTAGAGATTTTGCGACAAAATTTTCATTTGAAATTCATTCTCTCAGCGGTAGTCACTATGATAATAGACAAACAAGTAATTTCGATGACTCGGTAATCGTAACTTACGCCTCACGCCAATGGGCGGCTGGTGGGTAAGGATAGAGGTGTAAGGAATATTTCAGCTGAGTTAGAGAATTGCCGTCTTACTTTTACTAGTAATACCGCCTATTGACAATTTATTTGCAGTTCGAGACCTTTGAGTGGAGGGGTTGATGTCCGAGTTCAAGAGGGTTCAATATGGTGCGCTTCTGTTTTTATCAGAGAGTTCAGGCCTGAGAGCAGCGATTCTAACGTGATGGAACCCTTTGGATGGGATTAGCTTCAGGAAAGAAGATCAGATTACGGGCGAGAGCTTTCTGATATATCCATCAAAACAGAATTGATTGATGAAGCAGGAGTTTTCTGAATTTGGTCTGCGGGGCCCGCGAATTGCGTGAGCAGTCGATGAATTGTGGAAAATGGCTTGGAAGGTAAAATGTTTCGGTCGATTTCCTAGCAAAATATTGTCCAGGCCGACGGAACGTTAAGCTCGTTTATGTAGCAGTTAATATGCAGGTAATAATAATTATAATAATTTTCCCATGTCATTATCTAAGTTTAACGTTCTATGATAAGCTAAATCTAAATGTATATATCTTTTATGCGACTCTCACTGTATATGTACTTAATTTTATGTGTCTTCAGTAATGTAATGTATGTGTCTTATGTAATGTATTGCCTACGGGAGGTTTTTGGAGGGGTTTCCCTACCGTCCTTGGGCGAATGCCAGGCAATCCTATGTTTAATATGTCATGCTCCCCTACAGCGCTGCCACCTGGCTAGAGGGCCAAATTGCAGTGAAAATGAAAAATAATAAATAATACTGGCTCCCCGACTAACTGCTGTAAGCAACAGTCAGGTTAAAGGTTAAGTACATAAAAGTGAAACTATATCCACAGCAACCGAAGAAATTCCTACAAGACAAAGTTAATTTTATGTCTACCAGAGGAATTGAGCTTCCTCCGCGATTGATGACCCTGAGATATACATGAAAAATTTTTCTTTCAATCGTAACTTTTCAAAAGTTTAACTTAATTTTTCGGAAGCTTGGGTGTCATTTAAGTTGTGTATATTTCTTCATTTATCCATTCCATTCATTTTTTTAATTTTTAGTTAATATATTTATGTTTTCTATAGTTTGTTTGACCTTCTTTTTAATTTATCACAGTTATGGGTTTAATATAAATTGCCTTAAGCTGTTAAGGACTTAGTTGATTACGAATAGCTAAACAAACGAATAAGTAAATAACAATATAAAAGCAACAATTAATGGAAAAAAGCGCTGTAGTCGTTTGGGTTAAAGAGGTCTACAAATGCAAAAAGTCTAGATAAACATTGAGCTAACAAAATTAAATAAATACTCATAATCCAAGAATGTATCATCATTCTGCTCTGGGATAGGTTTCAGTCGAAGAATTTCCAAACTTATCTTTCTAATTAGGGTTAGACATAAGAATGGATTTGATGGTCTCAATCTCGCCCTAATAAAATCCTATTATTATTATTGTTACCCTACGCATGCTCCTTTAATTGATAGTAGCTTCGATTTCTCTTCTGATCCGTGATTATATCAAATTTCCTTCAACCTTTCCTGCATTACGAAGAATATATACTGAGAGATAAACGCTAGTCATCCTTCCCTCCATTTTTACGGAGAGATATACGCTAGACATACTTTCGTCCATTAAAGGTACGATCTACTGGATAAATAAACCGAATGTCGTTGGCGTTCTTTCTAACCAAGCAAGTGTTGAAAGTTCACATACGTTGGCAAATTCAAAAGATTTCGATGGTCATGAATCGGCCATCTCTCACGTCACGAGAGACTTCCAGGGTCTTTTGACGTTCAAAGATAAACATTCGGCTACTTCTCGGATTGGAAGGTTTTAGCTAGTCGCTACAAAGAGGCCGAGTGAGCCAAAATTGTCAGATGTGTTTGGATTTGTGGACGCAAAGGTTACGGTCCGAAACGAGAGTCACGATCCTCCATCATTTTAGGCACAGCTGGAGAAATCACCAATATCTGCTCACGCTTTGGAAGCGCGAGTTTTGTATACTTCATAAAAAAATAACTGTGGGGCGACGAGAAGAACTAAAATATTTTAGCGAAATTCCGATGCTATGAACTGTTTGCAATTAGCGATGATTGTCATAATTATCGAAAATAATGTATACATCGAAAAGAATAAATATTCGCTGTTTAAATGTCATTTTTCTTTCGGTACTTCATTTAGGAAAGTTATCCAACTTCAAATGAAATACTTCATCAATGCAATCGGTTTTCGTCACTGAACTCTATCATTTCACAGTGAATTCATGATATTTAATTACAGTCATTCCTTCTAACTTCTAATTGATGAATAAAAGTTTCATTTCTCTTTCGGTATATCATAAAGAAATATACCTCTCCTTTTCACATATATGTTTTACAGTATTGCTCAGGGCTGTCATAATATGAAAGCTGGGATAGTATGAAGCATAAAGAAAGCAAAGTTATGATGTACTTCCTGGTACTCATTATCTAATACTAGTAAACAGGGACTTCTTAACTTATGCTGGTTTAATGAGGAAAATAAGGTTACACTTCCTCACTCCTGATAAATCCTAGTGAACCTCAATCCCTTTCAGGGGCCATTAGTGGCAAATAGTGGATACATTAAGGTTTAAGCCGGGCTCCAAGCTGAATAATGTACAGAATTCTGATAAGTGGTTTTGCCCACCTTGTTGTTCCACGTGAAAATTGTGTGATTCAGAGGAATTATATGAGTTGAATAAATACAGCTGGAGGGATAAAATAGCATACGTCTACTGAGAAATTCTTAGACAGCAGTCGTTTTCTTAATAGGAACCAGAACGGATGTTGAAAGGCCCAGTCATGCGACACTCTACTTGCGTTACTCCTTCACGACTTCTTAAAATCTGCGGAAAGTATAAAACAAGTAGAAACAATTTTCCCTGTTTTCAAAAAATGTTTTGGCAGAGTCCCTCACCACAAGTTTAATTAGAAATTCAAGTTATCAGATATTAAAAAGGAAGTGACAGATGGGTAAAGGATTTCTTCCATTAAAGTAAAAAAACAGTTGTATTTTATGGCGTTAGTTAGGAGAAAGTCAAAGCTAACTCAGGTTTAGTTCAATATAGAGTATTCGAAGCTCCTTTCTTCCTGATGTGTATCAATGACTTGAACGACTCGATAGATAGCAATGAGAAGGTACTTACGGAAGAATCAGTAACATTTAGAGAAACGAGGAAAATCGTATTTCACTAGCGAACGATTTGTTAGTTTTGAAAGGTGGTGCGAAAAATGACTACTAGATCTTAATGAAAGGAAATGCTCTGCAGTTAATTTCTTCGAAAGAGAACAATTGCGTCAGAACTATCCGTACAAAATGTTTGGAATGATTGTAAATGTAGTCAAGTCAGTAGGAAATATCGGAATTACTTTTACAAATAGCTTAAGCCAGAGTACACATATCCGAAAAATCTGCGGTAAAGAGACTAGAAAGCTCGATTTTATAAGGATCATTCTAAGTAGATGTGACGAAAATATTAGAGTCCGATGTTATTTCACCTTAGTCGGGCCCTCTCCGGAATAAGCGGCTAGTGTATTAGATCCGACGAATCAAACGTGCACCCGCAAACTCGAAAAAAGTGCAACAGAAGACAATACGATTTGTTAAAAAGTGCTACGATAAAAAGGAAGTACGAAAATGCTCGTAGAAGAAGGTTGACATGCAGCAGATGTTTACTGCAACGAGATGGAATTCAAAAGAATAGTAGGAAAAAGAGCAGACTACTCCAGACTAATCGAAATATTAAGCAGTGGAGTGTGGAAGATTACTTATCCAAAAGATAAAATAATGACGAGTTTCTTCCTGAAATCATTTTGCGCAGAGACAATTCTGAACAAAAAAAGTTACAAAATATAAAAAATTTCGAGTAACATTTGAGTGTGTCTCAAGAATTACATTCAATTAAGAAATTAGTTTCCACAGACATAAATCTGAGAATAACTAAAAATTTCGACTGCCACTTGAAAGAGACCTTTTGTAGCAAAGAGAGCTTCTCTCAAATCTTTAATTCGCCCAAAAGTAGATTTCATAAATTTGTATTTGTGTAATTTGTTTCCGACGCTTCCATAGAATCTTTTCTGTTTTCATCGTACGATTCGAATGTTTTTTCTCCTGAAATGTTTGAGGGAAAGGTTTTGCTGTTTTTATTTACTTTCTTTCATTTCGCGGAACAAAAGAGCAAGAATAGCAAGAGAGAAAAATCTGCAGAATATTTTGGCAACCGCACGAAAAGGCTGTGAGCTATTGCATCTCTAAATAAACTCTACTGATCACGGGATACCTTGAACTAAGGATTGCTTCAAACAGTATTTGCTCTTCACGTTAAGGATTACTTATGGGATCGTTTGCTGAAGCGTTTACAAATTTCTCTACGTACGGTATGCTGCTTCCATCTATGTAACAAATTCAGAAATAGATTTCAGACAAAAAACCATCAGGCCGCACCCTTAAGAAGCATCTTCATCTTTCTACTTACTCTCAATGGCGATAAAAGATTTGGAAACCTCAGAACTTTACCGTCTACTCTAAAGAACTGTAGTAAGCAGCCAAAGAATCATGGCGGAAACATTAAAAATATCTTCTAAAAAAGTCTTCGCAGAAATTACGTTATGTAGTAATAAATGTCTGAACTTTCTGAGGCAAGCACTTTTCCAGAAAAAAGTTCGGAGATCTCCGAACTCAAACGCACCTAGTACATGAAAGAGTTCTAATAAAAAAGCTAAAAAATCCAAAATACTCGAATTTCGACAACGCAGGCAATTGGTAAATTACTCGTGAAATACACCAGTACCCGGGTACTCGTGTTCACTAAGATATACACTTTAAACTTCTCACACTCAACTTCTCAGAGAGTTTTCACAATCATACACCGTAAAGGAGAAATCATAAACCATACATAAATTTAAGCATCGTTTACTTCCAAATATGAGTGATATTTTTAAAATTCAAATTTCTTTATTATTTTGGGATTCCTTCGTATTTAAGTAATAAATTTAGAATAAAATAATCATCCCATTTCGCATAAAATACCACACTAACGCATTTATGATTGAAAAAATTGTACCATCCATGGTGAATTTATTTCCGTAAATGATATCTAAGGGAAACGGAGAGCTTAAGCCTGAGCTACCTGGTATGAAAAGAAATTTTTCACAGGAAAATGTGGCGCTCGATTTTTCGTACTCGATACAATTTCAAATACCTTTAGTATTGGATTCTTCGAGAATGTTGTTAAATATCGAGTAGCCGAGTAATTGAACACTTTCTTAGTTTCCTAGTTACGATATATACACACGCAAAGAATATATCGTAATTTACGTCATGATTTCATTCTGAATCCATCCTTATAAATATTAATTAGAATATCATATTTATGGTGTTATTTATGTCAAACATATCACTCGTTTAAGCGCTCTGTTGAAATTGGAAGCTCCTTTCGCCGGAAAAGATTTAATCAGTGATTCTGAATATTTTAGCATGTCTTTGTCTATGCATACCTTTTTTTTCGCAAAATACACTGAATTTAACTTTTGCGGTGATCCAAATGATATCTGAAAAGATTTCTTCTCCTTAATGAATCACTCATTTAAATGAGGGCGTAGCTTCTCTTAATTTATGGTTTTTTTATTTGTTTTCTACTCCCCAAAATTTTGAAAACTTGTCTGCAATCACGTAAGGTCCGGAGATTTTCAATGAAACCCTTTTATAATTAATTAAAATTAATTAAATTAAAAGGAAGAAAATTTAAGGCAAAATTCGGAATGTATTATGCATTTCAGCGTTTGTCGTTTTACGTTCTTCTGAATATGAAACACGGAAACACTTTCATTAGTGAATTCTTTCATTAAAGTCTCTCTACAAATGTAACAAGAGGCAGAGTCGGTTAAGGAACTTTTTTAACATAATTATGATGATTTGGGTTGGATATACTCTCTTAACGTGGAGAAGTATCCTTTGTTTGAATCTTATTCTTTTAAATGCCACGTGTACGGAATTGTTCTTTTTTTTTACCGTACGTTCTATAATCATACAACCATTAAGATAGCAGAAAACTGCCACAATCTTCTCCAACAAGCAAGAATGGTTTTCGTCAGTTTCATCAAGTTTATATTAGAAATTTTAGTGTTCGCTTACATGCGCGAGTATCCCTGAAACGTTTGCCAGAATAACAAGCTAGTCGTTAGCTGAGGATGAAAAACGGGGAAAATCAAAAACTGAAAAAAATATTTGATAAATTTAGAAATCAATGACACGCGATTTTTCCAAAGTCCAAGGCTTTATTATTTCGTTCATCAAATACGTGAATGCATTTGATATGCATCAAACATGCTTCATTCGATGACTAAAACTAATATGTACCTTATTCTTGCAGTGTGTCCGCATTTAGCACAAAAAATGCCTTTAATTAGTCATCCATCTCGAATTTTATCGATTCATTTTATTCTTCTCTCTTATTTTTGAGTCAATCGTTAATTTTACCACCAATTCAGCGGCCGACTTAATGGAAATAAACTCTAGAATTGGGAAACTGTTGAAACAACCAAAACATGGTTGATAACAAAGCGTTGTTACGTTGTAACGTAAACATATACTATTTAATATGAAAAACGAAAAAAAAAACACACTGGAAAGTTTTAAGTAAGAGAGAGTAAAGAGTTTTTTCCCTAACAGTCGTGTCTCTGCTTTTTTTCTATCTACGATATACGCTTCGTAAATTTTACGAAAAAGGGATACATTTTATCACAGCTATCGTGATATCAAAACAAAAGCTACAAATTAGATTATAAAAATAATCATAATGTCAATATAGTTAAAATTTTGATGATAAAAATGAACTTGAGTTTTTTCTCCCATGTTAGATTTCGTACACACCACTATTTCCGATTTGATTTAAGAATAGAACGAAAGCTCTGCTACGTCAAATACGACTCTGATAAAGTCAATCATAAGTGTATTTACTACCTAAGGCACTGATATAGGATATATAATCGGTGAATATTACAATAGAAAATTGATTTGGAGCATTAAAATTAGCCAGAACGCACTTGCTTTCGCGAGCATCGCTGGTGAGTATTCAGTCATATAGGTTTTCTACCTAACCTGTCGAATTCGAGGCTGTTTAGAGATATTCTCAGGCAGCCGCCGGTCTGGACCGCAGCGAAATGAAATTGGAGAGTCAAGGACGACGTGGCCGTGGGTCAGGGGCCACGGTCGCTCCCGTGAAACAATGGCGGTGAGGCGGAAAGAGAAATCCAACCAAAGCGCAGCTGATCACTCAATTCCTCTAAGCGTGGAGGCTTTCCCTGCCGAAGATCACGGTTACTTAGAGGAGAATAATTTTGAAACTTAGTGTGCCGGGTCAATGAAATTCAGCGGCATGGAGTTAATGCGACATTTCAGTCAAAGAAGCTTAATGGATACGATAATAAGACAGTTATAAGAAACGTCACACTGTGGTGATATTCATATTTGAAATAGTTTTCTGGTAAAATTTCATTAATTTTCTTTAGCCGGTGTGAACGGCGCAGAAGACACCCTTCCGCTAGGAGAGTTACCCTTAAGTAGGTACAGTTAACTCCCCTACGGGTTGGGAGTCATAGAATCAATCTAATTAAATTATCTGATGATAAAAATTATCTGCATTAAATTTTCTCTCTCAGGGTACCCGATTTCGTACTCACCGCTGTTTTCGTTAATTTAAGAAAGGAACAAAACGAAACCTAAAACAGATAACGCCCCTAGCGAGAAGCCTCCCTTCAGGTAGACGTAAATCCCCAAAATCTTTTACTTTTTTAAAACTTAAATCAATAAATCTCATGTAGATAGAAATACTAACCAAGAATAAAACGGTATGAATTCATCGATTTACCTTTTCAAACGACGAAACAAAAAAATTAAACTCAGATATATACTTCTATGTTAATAGAAAAAGACCGAAAATGATTAAGATTAATTTTTCTCTTAGAATACGTCAAAGTTATTTTAAACTCATCTTTTTAATCTAAAACGCTCTTCTCTATTCTCACTCTTTCTGATTAATGTAACCTTACATAATAGTCATTGTATGTTGGCAGATGGAACTCGCGTTTGGAGAAGTAGTAGTATTATGGTTAAAAGAGCTTCGATTGCTTCGGTCGTTTGTCTCGTGGGCCCCCACCGGTAATCGAACCCGGGACCGCTTTCACCGAAGTCGAACGCGTTGCCCACTTGGCTATCCGGGAACCCCCCGCTAGCTTCCGGATATACGATTTCAAAGAACTACAAGATGTGTATTTCGGAAACAAAGTTTTCATAATCTAGGGTATCCAAAAAAGAATTTTTGGACACCCTTTATAATGGAAGCTTTGTTGCCGAAATTAAATACTTTAAAATCAAGGGAACGATCATAATTCATCACATAATACCTAAATTCATAAAAATAGTGGCATGAATTAAAATTAATAGTGTTATAAGTTAATTTAATAAATGTATTGTGTAGTACATACGATTGATATGGGATAATTAAGCCGCGCAGTAAAAGAGTTGTCAAAAAATATATTTTGTTCCCTATACTCACATACAAAAGTTCAGTAAGATGGGTACAAGGTACATAATCATTCTCCTAAGGAATGCTAGGGCGTCGCAAGTCTAGGTGATTTCCTTCGAATATTTATAGAATCTCATGCTTGAGAATCAGAACTGTATTGGGTAACGTTATAGTGTTTCTAAGCATAAAATTAATACAGAAATAACACGACACGAGAGGGAGTCGTGTACAATAGAAAAGAAACAGTTTCACAACGAAAGGCGCGGGTATTCGGTTCAGAGATTTCTTCCTTATCAAATCAAATTTAAAATATTCTCGTCATATATTGGTAAAAAAATTAAACTTTCAAATCTCACCTAAATTGCAATGAAAGCAAAGACTTAGTAATTTTCCACACTAAAATTTATTCTGCTGCGATCGGTTTCGTAAGATTACTTAAGTAATCTTACGAAACCGGTCTTTGCTTTCATTGCATTATGGCTTTCCACGAAGTTACGCCGAACAACATCGATTTTACTCACCTAAATTATTTACAACTTTCTCACTAAAAGACAAACTAGAAAATAGAAAAGGATGCTTGCTGCATGAAGTACGATTTCCAGCATCTCACAACTAAATATTGCAGTTATATTAAATGCATATAGTAAATAAACACGTTAAAGACTGGAATAACTAAGTAAATAAATGTGTTAAATTAAGATTTCACACTCAGGTTAATTTTTATTAAATGAAATACCTTTATGTAATTAACGTTTTAAATAAGAATCTTCATTATGAAAAGGTTTTCAAACATTATTGAGTTATTATAGAAAGTTTGCGCTATAATATCTTATCTCCTCGCGAATTACACTTTTACTTTAGATTATTAAGTGTACATAGCATTAAAAAGGTCTTTCGATTAATTATGTATCAAGCCATTATGATTATATAAACATATGAACGTGGAAATAGAAGCTTGGCCATTGTAGCTTGTTGATAATAGGGTATTATGATCCAATATCATATATTTGGATAAATTATATTTTAACGTGGGAGAATGCTTTCTAAGAAGTTCAAAGACTTCCTTACTCCGCTCACGGAATGCTTCTTCTCAATATTTATGGAGAGAGTTATTGGTATGCCACGTAACCAAGGAATGATAAGAATTTCATCCACGTAGGAATATAAGGAATTTTGGAATGTCCACTGGAATTTTAAGTGGGGGACTAGGGAGTGAACCAGTTTTCGATAATCACAAAGAAATACACAATTTTATCGTGCTTTATTTCACAAAGGTAGACTAAATTCACACGGAATATTTCAAATCGCTCGATTATTTATTTGAACTGAACCGTGCTACGTAACGCACATCCTTTAAGGTAAAATTTTCCATCAAGATTTAACATTCAATCTTGATATTATTGTCATCGTTCAAAGAACGTATTAGTGATATTATAGGAAAGGCAAATAGAATGGAGAGATTGACAAGTAGAACTCTGCGAGGATGTCTATCAAAAACCAAAGCAATTGCTTATTTTTCCCTCATTCGGCCTTGTCTCGAATACTGCTGCGTGATTTAGGATCCACACGAAGTGGGGTTAGTTACAGATTTAGAGATGGTCCAACGAAGATCAGCTCGTTTCGTCACTGGAAACTTCAGGTTTGATGGTAGCGTTACGGCTATGATAAAATCCCTCGGATGGAATTCGCTCCTAGTGAGAAGATCAGATTACCGACGAAAGCTTTTCGAAGAATTCCTCGATTCGACGAATTTTTAGATGAAGTGGAAGACATAGTAGTTCCGGTAAACAACGAGCGAGATCTCCGAGAGGTGACGACCAAGCGTTACAAGGAAGTAATCGCTAAAATAGATTGTTACTTCTGGTCGTACTTTCCGCAGAGCATTAGAGATGCGAATATCAGGTTAGGTCTTCGATTTTGCTACACCCCCTGCCATGCGCCACTGGCGGCTTGCGGGGTATGAATCTAAATCTAAATTTAAAAATCTAAAAACATTCATCTATTTAGCACACCTACCCGTTGATTCTCAAGGGACCAGACAGCAGTATAGTATTCCTATTTTTACAGAAGAGAATTTGTGAGGAAAAATGGAGCACGGCTGTTGATCAATTAAAGGTTTAGAAAACGCTTCAAAAGCCATTATGCGGAAGAAAGACGCGAAACGCCGGCCTAGAGTGTTTTTAAACCTCTTAGAAGGAAACTGACAACTCTTGTCTTAGCATATTTACTCGTAACTCGTAAGTTATATGGAAAATAGCCATGTAGTTTTCTCGCGATATACAATATTAAACTATTTAACTGATGTTGTTAATTGTAAAATATTAACAACTCCTTAAAAGCTATTTAAAAAAATAAAATTCACAGTTAATGGCGATGTTTTGTGGAAATACATCATGATGAGAAAGAGAATGGTTGTACTTTTTCCACAATATATTTTGATATACTTCATGGTGGCGATCATTCGCCGGAACTAGTCGTGAATTTTTGTTTGTTTTTAATACAAATATATTGTGGAAAAGGTACAACTATTCTCTTTCTCATCAGTTTAATACTGTCCATGTCTTCTACATGGTAATAATATAAAACAGCTCCTGAGTTACTACTGATACTGATTTTGGTCATTCCTACGAAATGTGTTTTTCAAAGGGCCACTGTGCTGCAACTACAAAGACTCAATCCATTCACTGAAATAATTCAGTGAGTGGAGTGACTATGGATATCAAGGACAAAATACATCACTTCTTATCTTTCCTACTATTTCTCATTCATTCTCTGGGGCCTTTGGTCCGCTGAAGATGACTTTCAAACGGGCCTTGAGGCTGAATACTAAACTGATTCCTCATGAACATGCGTCCTATGAATGTTGTTGAAAGACTGATACCTTTCTATTCGAAAAAAGTTATAATTCAGTTTACTTATCTATAAGGTGAGAGATGGACTTATAAAATACAGAAAAACTGATAAATTCTTTAAAGAAATAGATCAATAAGGAAAATCAACAATCACCAACGCTTCTCGAATCATGTGAAGGGTTATAACATCTTGATGGCAAAAAGTGGAGACACATCAAAAATGGAAGAGAATCAAACCGAGAAGGATATGTAGAAATAAAATTACATTTACGTTTTTCCACACATGTATTAAAAATAACACTGGTTTCAGCACAGATCGGCCATCATACCTGATATCTGAGCTGAAACCGGCCGTATTTTAAATCCGTGTGGGAAAACATAAATTGTAAATTGATTCTTATTTATCCTTGTAATGGATTTCCACTCAGTAATGCCTGCAACTGTTAATTTGATTTCAAACTGAGAAGTTACTTCAAAATTTTGTTTAGCCAATTTTACGAGTTTTTTATTTACTTATAGCGTTTACTGTGTGTATACTCACAAATCTATTCAATTAAAACTCTTATAANTTCATCCTTCGCGATAATAAAGAGGATAAGAGGACAGTTTAAAATTTGAAGAACGGCCGTTCTCTCTGCGTGGGAGTATCGTAATTCTTCAATTCGTCGAAGACGAATTTGTCGGCGAATCTCATGATTTCTAACCTACTCTATGCTGAACGAATGTAGGAAATACATCATGATGAGAAAGAGAATGGTTGTACTTTTTCCACAATATATTTTGATTTTTTGTTTTTAATAAAAATATATTGTGTAAAAAGTACAACCATTCTCTTTCTCAGCTATTTTTCTGTTAAGTGATTCCTTTTTTATGAAAAAAACATTTACGTATAGTGTTTTCAGAAAAATTTGGATATCGTTATTTGAAAGTAAAGTAAGTAAGGAAGTAAAATTAGGTTTTCTTGTATTTCAACTTCAATATATTTTCAGTTGAGACGCTATTTTTACGGGCTTAAGTATTGGGGTTGGTTTTCAGCTTTTCGCACTCTCTATTGATAATATAGATTTTATAAGTAGGGAATATTGCAATAATTTCCGATTAATTTCCAATGGACATATTTAACTGAGTAATTTTTACGAGAATCGAGACCAAAAATACATTTTGTCGAAGGGGGAATCGGTAACGAACGAAGAAAAGTCCCAGTGGAACCATAACATTTCTCTTAGTTTCTCATAATTTCGAGTCTAATTCTCCTATTGACGAAATTTTTGAGAATCTTTATGCAATTTCTTGTGTCATTCATATCTAGTTCTTATGACGATTTTTTAGATAACGTGCTTTTGTGTAGTTTTACTAGAAATACGAAGATTGAGGTAAAGATGTTAACTTTGCACATTGAAGTTGTGCGGCTAAATTCCAAGGAATTCGAAACCTAAGATTTCGTCTTACATATTTTCTGGAACATTAGTTGCTTAATTTGATATCCTTATAGGAATAAAACTTTTACGTACACTTTACTCTAATTTTCATGGCCTATCGCGAGGTTACGTCTTCGCATATTGAATTGATGCCCTTTACTGACTATAAACTTAGGCCTTTGTTTCTGCTGAAAACATTGATGAAACTAAAAATAATTGTTTGGATTATAAAGAAGATGCCACATATTCTATAAATGATATGAACCATCATTTCGAATATGGTTTCCAAAGTCGCTATGATTCTTTGTGACGATGGTCTACATAGTTCAACTACTTACTTCTATGTAATTACTACCCAAATTGAACCAATGTTGTCATCACCGTTTATTAAAAAATATTTGATCTGTTTTGTCATTATATTTTGTAAAGTACTAGTATCTACAATCCAATCAAATTCATACGCGCACTCGCTTAGGGTAAAACGTTCTTTACTCTTTAAAAATCCACATCACTTTTCGGTTGGAAGAATCCGGATCGCCTAACTTTAATTGACTAAAGTGAGTTCTGAGTTCGTCCACCTTCAGCTAATCCCACGCACCATTTACTGCGTTGGTTAAGCGTATCTTCGTAGACAGTCCTCAGTAACTGCTCTCCTCTTATATATCAGGACCGTTCCCTCCTACATCTATCCACCGCTTTAATCCGTCCAATATAACTGAACCGCTTTCATTCGTGAAAAGAATTTGTCCACTTAGTGCTGTGGTATCCATCCTACTTTCTATCAATTACTTCCTATGCTGTAATTTTGATTTCCTCTGTCTACTTTTCAATTTTAATTTTTACTATTAAACTACTATTAAGCATTTTCAGATATTTAATCGTTTTGGATAAATTTGCAGATTCATTATTTGAGGATTAAATACTCCGATAACGTGGTCAGAGATATTTTATGATAACGCTGAGTATAATAACAACAATAATAATAATAATATTTTATTAATCCAAGGACATACAAACGTATGTATAGGAAAATTCAATCAAAAAGGAGAAAAAAATCAAATTAATCCGTTACTCGGCTAGTATTCACATTGCAAATCCACATTACACTTGACTTCGATTGCTACACCCATTTACCATTCAGTTTCAAAGTTTTCGAGGATTTTCTTTACAACTACTCTTATTACATCAAGCATAAAATTTAACAGCTGTACGTAATAGTAAATATATAAACGAAATTCAATTTAAGGAAAAGCGTTTAAGCGAATTAGCACGTAATGGCGTTTACCAGGGAAAAATCTTATTGAGAAACGGAAAAACTCTGATGGGACTAGAACCCGAGTATCCGAAACGCTGGTTAGTTGCTCTAGTTATTGCGCTATCCAGCCAGATCATTCTAACTGTAAAATGCATAACTACTTCATCTCCACCACCACAGAGTTATTCTTGAAGTTCAATTCCCTCAAACTGCTTATTCGAACCTTGGTGTCAGCTAAATTCTCCACTATTCTGTTTTATAGCGAATTTCCTACCTTTAAGCACTCTCTCCCTAAGTTATCCACGAAATATTCTCCATCGAAAAACGAGTGAGTTGCCCTCACTGCTGCTCCTTCACTTCCAATAATCATCCATTTGCAGCCTCCTCCTGATTTTTATATGGGGCGAAAAATTATTAGTGAAATTGTCTCTTCCTGCTATTATTTTATTATTTGGGGGACATTTTGTTTCCATTACGAGGAATCTCAGTCTGGCAAAATGCCTTTAAAAAGTTCGATGAGTTAAGAGGTGCAATATAATTCACTAGAATATGATTCAAGCTAAATGCACAGTGAAAATTTTGGATAAACTCAGGCAACGGTAGCTGAAACTTTTTTTGGCCGGACCTACTTTCGAAGATTGCCTTCTCTGTAAATGCACTCTCGATTGCATTTAACGCAGAGTTTACTTTTCATATCACTTGACTTACTTCATCACTGCTATTGTGTTGTCCCCAATAATTTTAATAGGAGGGACTTACTAGCACATCAAAAGTTAATTAAAATTAAATAAATTATTGTTTACAAATAAAATACTAAGAAATTTTTTTAGAAACAAATATTTAAATAAAATCAAAGTATTAAAATTTAATCCTAGCAAAAATAAAAGAAAAAAATGCTAAAATGATATAAAAGACTTCATCATGAGGGTGTAAAGATTTTGACGTCTAATTTGTTCGCGGGCCACCCAAAAATATTTCAGGGGTCGAATTTAGAGGAGTTAAAAAAACCACGGACTGCAATTTTAAAGATTACTAAGCATAAAGAAAATCACATTAGATACATGTTTGGTGCCATTCTCCTTGAAAAAATTCCATCTGCGTTCTATGAAATGATGTGAACACCGAATCATTTGAAGAGACAGAATAGGAAATGTAAGATTTCTCTCAAGATTATTATTATTGGTCAGTAACAATTTAAGGTGATAACATTAAGTAAGTCGTGCATACCTGATTCGTCATTAGCAAGAGCAGTGAGCGCTGGATCAGATTTGTTTCCTTCAGATGAAATTGGAAGTTAAAAAACAAACAATTAAGCCACTTTACGCGGAATATTTTTTAATTAAAAATCCAGTAAATAGCTCACCGTACCTAATGAAAAACTGTGATTAACTAAGTCCAAGATCATCTACACCGACAGATATCCTTGTATTTTGCCAATCAAAATCGAGTGATCGTAGTCGTTTTTCCCGAGATAAGCTTTTCAATTTTACTATTTAAAATTTTAAATCGGAATGTAATTTCACGCATGAAGAATTTAGGTCATTAAAATTCTCAATTCCCCATCATATTTAATGTAATAATTCATTTATTAATCGTTGGCTACGATGTCGTCGAGAGACAATATTTCGTTACTTTCGCTAGCAGTTCATAGAAACTTCACAAAAATTGTATATGGTTAGGTTGCAAAGTACAAAACACTGTGTTTCTTGCTTACACGTACATTGGTTGCATTCATTCTGACAATCTAAATTAAGATGAATTTTACTTTGAATAATATTGTTTCAGCAGAAAGCCTGATCATTTGTTCTAAGTTATACATCAATCTATATCAAAACCCATTATACGTGCCAAATTGGCAGTTTGCAGTGTATCAATGTACATGTATGTGCAGATAAAGAATTGCCCGTGAAAATGTACTGTTCAATAAAAAATAGTGGAAGGAACCGACCTGTTTGCTGTAAAAGATTCATATCGTTTATGGCACTAATAGTTGAAAACAGTTTCGTCCATCAATTCAGTTTTAAAACTTCCGAGAAGGATGATTACTTTCCGAAAATATTATTGTTCAATTGAGGTATTTGTTGATGTTTGAGGCGACATGTTTATCCCTTTAGTCTTCAACTGTTTACTTAAATAGAAGCGATAAAGCAATATAGCCTTTTCCCTAATATCAGTATGAGATACTGTTTCCATTTAACCTTCTGTTGGTCGTAGGAAACTTAATTTACATATTCCCAATGGAGGCTCTATTTGGCAGCCCAATATCTCCTAGATGGAAAGCAAATCGTCGGGTCTTCGTTTGAATTTATTTCCACTTTCTCGAAAATCAAACGCGGTACCACTCGATGTCAATGCCAGCCTAGTGGCCCCCGATCGAAATCCATTTTATTAAAAGCCATCACTTCCTACAGCCCTTTCTCCCGAATCTCCATTTTACTCCCACGGGTTTTCTCTCCTTGTCTTCCGCTTTATCCGCATTGGCCTATTTGAACTGCTATCGCTTCACGATGAAAAAGCAAGAATTGGCCCTCTTCATTAGAATACGAGTATATACGTAGCAGTTCGCCATAGCATTTTTATCCATTTTTACTCGCAAAAACAAGGGAAATCTCGAAAGATAATTTGTTTTCTCGCTAAAATTTAAATACCTATCCATTAACGAAATGCTGTGGAGACGCTGGATGCTAAGGTCAAACTAGTAAGTAGAGTAAATTAATTGGCAACTGGAGATTCAGTGTAATTAAAGCTGCTGATGTGACAAATAAGGCACTTCAAAATAACTCTGTTATATAATGTTTATTTGAGTAAAAATAGAAACTGATTTATTTTAACATGCATACCCAGCGAAACTCCAGCAGTGTTTGTATGGCATAGTTGCGAGAGGCAATCCTCTCCCATGCTTTCATTTATTATTGGCTCGTTTCTTATTGGGGTGGGGTGTTGAACCCCTATAACCGCCCCTTTTGCTACGCAACTGGTGCAGAGTATGCATCAGAGTATATTCTTGCTCGCAGTAACGAATAAGGCTGAAAATTAAGTGGAGAACGGATTACCACAGTGTGTACATACGTATTTGAAAACAGCTCTTATGAAATGTTTCGCTAATAAGAATTGCAGGTATAAAGGGAGGTGAAAAAGGCATACGTAAATATGTCCCATTTATACCACTCTATGTGTGGATTACACTAACCAAATATAGCTACTACACAGAGCATTCCCATTGCCCTATTATGGGTTACATGTAAGAAGGGACTAAGGTGTATCAATATCATATATCAATAAAGACGTATTACTATTATTCTCAGACGGTTTTAGTAAAGCTAAATATAAAACTGATTCCGGCAAATTATAGTATCGCCAGATAAAGTAACGAGGGAAAGACGACAGCTGTGTACTTTTCTTACTTTGGGAAAATATAATAGCAGTTTTTTTCCAAATTCATCATTTTAGCAAATACTATTCGCAAGAAGAAGAGCTAAAGAAGTTGGGTATGATGCCTTTTTCGGAATTATTCGTGAAAGTTTCATTAGCGAAACTTCAAAATATTTCTTTCTCTATCTTTGAATTCGTTCAAAATGCCTTCTA
Source organism: Ladona fulva (assembly GCA_000376725.2). Classification (NCBI taxonomy): domain Eukaryota; kingdom Metazoa; phylum Arthropoda; class Insecta; order Odonata; family Libellulidae; genus Ladona; species Ladona fulva. Next base: position 69,370 of record KZ308624.1, read on the forward strand.
CTTTCAACCTAAAATATTTACTTTCGAGTGCCGCAGAACGTCTTTTCAAGGCTGAACCAAAATTTCCAGTCTAGGAACTTTGAGAGTATGGATTCAGAGAATTTTTGTCTCCGGGTGAGGATGTTAATTATTTTTCTTTGAATACCTTTACCATAGAAGACAAAATCATGAACATTTTTTCTTTCAAGATTCAATTCTTAAAGTCTTCTGGAAAGGAAGCAGCTATTATTCTGCGATCCGAGGAACTCAAAGAAGAAAGGATAACTATCCTCCGCCAAAGTTGGATGGATCCTGAATTATTCTCCGGTCTATTAACTGAACTCGATTCCTAGAACGAAGGTATTTACAGTGAGAGAAGGAACCCATAGTTGGCGGAATGTTTAATTTTGCCTCCTTGTGCTAAGGGGAGACAGAGAGAAACTTCGTCGTAGTAAAACGCAGCACAGATGGCTAGAATCGAAAAAGAGCTGGCCAAAATTACTAAAATATTACTTTTTGAGTGTGGACTTTCAAATTCCACAAGGCCTCTCTTGAATAAATTCTGCATGCAACTATGTAAGTCCCCTATAGTGATTATTGCTTATTACAATGATATTAAATATCGGATCAAAGGTGACCAAATGTTTCGAAAAATGCCGATCTTCGATTTTTCGCGAACATTTCCAACCTAAATCTGAAGGTAAACATGTACTCTAAAATAAGGGTCCATCATTTTTTCTATAAAGTATATAAATATTCAACCTTGGTTATTGAAATCAATTGCAATAAAGGATAAAAAACCCGATGATTTTTGTCATTTGGGTTCAGCATCGGCCTGAAGTTGAAAATTTTCGTAAAATATCAAAGACTGGCATTTTTCGTAACATTTAGTCAAGTTAGACCCAATGTATAATTTTAGTGCGCAATAATAACATAAATGACTTGCAGAGTTCCACACAGAATTTATTCACGACAGGCCATGTTCAATTTCAAGAACAGCACTAAAAAAAACATTTTAGAATATTTGGCCATCTTTTTTTAATTGTACCCCACTACGTGCCGGGAAGGTTTTAAATTTGAGACCGAGAATCTTATCAAATATGCGTCTCTTTTGTGAAGAAGGAAGAGAGATTCTTAAAAGATGACTCCCTGAGAATCTAATCCATCAGGAGCCGAATAATTTTTCAAAGAGGTTTTCCAGGCTGGAGCCGTGAAATATGAGGGCGCAATTTTCATCCTTCGCGATAATAAAGAGGATAAGAGGACAGTTTAAAATTTGAAGAACGGCCGTTCTCTCTGCGTGGGAGTATCGTAATTCTTCAATTCGTCGAAGACGAATTTGTCGGCGAATCTCATGATTTCTAACCTACTCTATGCTGAACGAATGTAGTTCTATCGGCACTTACGACCCATTATGAGAAACTGGGGCAAACGCCATCGTGTGTCCATGAACTACTTTCATAATGAATGAAAATCAATGAATGTAATTTTTATTATATGGCATAATGTTCTTACGTGGGCTAAGATGTATTCAAGGTGCATTTACAGTGGCTGGTGCGAGATCAACGCATCATCTTCAACGCTACCTTATATAATCTCTTGTAGATCTTATTGAACATATTGATTAAAGCAACTTCCACACTTTCATCCACGCTGGGGATTTTTTGTTTTCTCTCTCATTTCTTCATCTAAAATCAAGCTGGTGAGCCATGCGTTTCTGGTACTTTATTTACTCCGCTGTTTCATCCTTCATCGTGTTCAGTACGATGGTAATGAGGCATCTTAAGTTGATGAATACTCCGTAGCACACCGAGTCCCATCATTGCATGAAAAGTGGGAGATTCGGGTTCGATTCCTGACTAAGGGAGACTTTTTCCCTTTCATTTTTCCATTCATTTTTTCATTTCTTCTAAAACGAAACATGTGAATCACATTTTTCATCGCTTATATACTGAGCTAATGAGAATCGAACCCGGGGCCGCTTTCACCGTAGACGACGTGATACACATGTAGATCTGGGGGCCAAATAATACAAAATTATGAATTATAAAAATGACCGTTCTATACAATGACGTCTCTTCTTCAATATTATTATTCGGAAATAGGTTCAGCGATGGGCATTTTGAAATGAAATACGTGCCACTGCATACTTTCAAGGAAATGCTACTGATAGAGTTACGGAGAAGTAAACGCTGGTTACGTCGTTTATGTTTGTAATCTGATCAAAATACCTCACATTTACCGATTCGGAACATTATATTCGTTGAAAAACTTTCAGTAATACAAAGGTAATTAGCAATAGGTATTACTATGGTCAGACGCGAAAACGCCTTCTAGGAGAACCTTCTAAGTCAGGAGAAATTGGTACCGATCATTATGTACGTCACAGTCATAGCTACTTAAGGACAGGGATATCTAGCGATAGGTCTTTAAAAGATCTAAAATATTTATTTATTTATAAAACTAGAGATTTGCTGTATCACGCAGAAAATCTGCCTAAAATTAGACGAAAAGAATTTTTAAGAGTAGCATTGGCCAGGGAAGCTTTTGTGAAGTGAAGGTAATTGATGAATAAGGGTCTCGATAAAGGAATCAGGAAAATATTGGTAAAATCCTTGACATGGAGTGTTTTGCTGTATAGGTGTGATACATGGACCTTACGAAAAGAGGACATCAAAAGATTGGAGGCATTTGAGATGTGGGTTTGGCGTAGAATGGAAATGGTGAGCTGGGTGGATAGAAAAACAAACATAAAGGTGCTAGGAATGGTTGGGGAGGAGAGGGTTTTAATCGAAATAATTAAGCGCCGACAAAAGAAATGGGTGGGTCAGATATTGGGAGGAGAGGGATTGCTGAAGAATGTAATAGAGGGTAGAATGCAAGGGAAAAGACAGAGGGGAAGGCAGAGGCAAAATATGTTAGATGACATAAAGGGTGGGTGAGTTACCAGATAGCGAAGGAAAAGGCTATGAATAGGGAATATTAGGGCACATGAACCTACCGAAAGGTAAGGTTTACTTAAGTAATTTCGGAGAAACCGGAAATACATGCGATTTATAAGTTATTCTAAATATTAAACTAAACTTGACTCCGCGATTTATAAGTTATTCTAAATCTCTCAGACAGTTTAACGATAAAGCGGCATTATTTCAGTTTAATCGTAAGCTTTTTATTGAGCGTTTCTCCTATATCTAAGTACACCGTAGTCCAGGGTGGGCATCCATTTTGAGAGTTCGAGATAAAAATGGGCCAAATCATTGACAGAAAAGTTTTCCACGTGCAAACCAAAATATTTTGAGAACACTATTTCATATATTGATATGTGGCTCGTGAGTGATTATGTAAATGATGCAAAACTCACTGAAAACTCCTCACATTCCCTGAAATTCAAATAAAAGAAATTGGCTAGGACTTGTTTAGCGTATCAAAAACAAGTCATCGGCCACGACCCTGTTCTTTAGCGAAAATGACAGAATGTCGGATCGGAAGTTGGAACACAGAAATCAATTTGTGTCGCCAACTTTTTCAATCGATAGCCGAAGAAGAATTTTATATGACCTATATTTTCTTCTCTTCCCTATTTACAAATTCTGGCTTCTGGATATCGTACATTCATTTAAAGTATCATACTGCATGTAAATATGAGAACTCAGTGTTTACTCCTAACACAATCTAACAGGCGTTTTACTAGGTATACATGCGGATGTAGATAATTGGAGGAATTACATACTGTGAGTGATCTGCTTGTATGAATACATTTATATTTCATAATATTCCTTGTGGTTTTCTTTGTTTAACTATAGCAGCGATCGATACTTTACCATCCAATGTTATGTTATTTATCATAACTCCACTACAGGTGATTGAAAAATAAAAAAATCGAAAACCATGGGATAAAAGATATGCTCGTACTACATTAAATGTTATGTTGTATCAACGGGCATGGAGAAAGGAAATTAGATGACTGGATCTCGATTTCACAGTATTTCATAGTATGAAATGTTGTAGCATCGAGATAAAATTCATACGATGTACGATATGATACGGCAGATATTTCTCATTAAATTTATGTGTAATGACTGCAGAGACGTAATAATAATACTACTGCAAAAATAACAGTCCATATCGAATTATAAATTATTTATGCACTTCAAGAGTGCACAAGGGTATTTAAGATTTAAGGAAGAGTGCTTTAGAAATATGTTTTCATCAAAGTAGTATGGATACAAAAATACCATTATTTTCATATATATAAACTTGCAGGGAGCCAGATGATGAAGTTAAAACAAGTAACTTTCCATGGTTGTTATTCGATGGGAAATAACAAAACAAATTTAAGAATTTGGGGTGCTACTCCTGGATGCCTAAAATGTGCGTATTGCTAGGTATTTTATTTTTTAAATATGTAACCTCTCTTTGGTGCGAAATAAATTCATTATCATTACCATTTTAAGAAGCGAAATATTAAGGAGAGCGAAAGAATTAAGGCTCGCGAGAACTATATTTAACAAAATTTCCACATTTGATATAATGAATATGAATGTTTCCATTTATGGTGGATCTAGATGTCTTTTTCTTGCAATTTTGCAATAATTATATATAATTAAGTGTAACATTTTAATTAAAAGCGCGGTTTCATATATTTTTTGCAGCTAGATTTCCTTGAAGATACGTATATATTTTTCGTATGAATAAATTCTACTCTAAAATTCAAACGAAAGCAAACTATTACGATAATGCATCAGCGGCGATAAATTATTTTGGTATTTCTTTCTTTAGTGATAAAAATACGATTTGAAGAATATTTCCGTATCCGAAAGCAAACAAAACAGCAAAGGTGCTGATATTATGCAAACTCATTAAAAGGCGAAGGGAAGTTCGTAATTAATAAGGCCAATAAAGTGATTGTTAATATTACCTTGACACTGAATATCTCTCATTTAACTGAAAATCAAAAGGAAATGAGGTGATGAGGAGTGGAGTGGGAGGGTATTCTTAAGTACGTGGGTAGCGCGGAGAGAACGCATTTGTTTTTTCTTTTCCGGAGCTAAGAAATTTGAGGGCACATTAAAAGGCTTCTATCTAAGATAATATTAGCTCCATAATAAAGCGAACTGAAACCCCACAAAATCTTTCGAGGCATTTACAGTTGATATATTTCCTCTGCCATAGGGTTCCCTATCAATCGGTTTTTCACACCGAAACAATACCATGTATCAACTTTAAAGCAAAACCCAATCAAAGAGAATGCATAAATTTGTATTTTTCACAAAATTTGACATGTTATCACAGAGAAGGAAAAGCTCACTTTGTAGAGTCCACAAAATGATTTTAATGTTATTACAAATGATTTTAATGTTATTACATTATTTTGTGGACTCTACAAATATAGTTTTTCCTTCCCTGTGATTATGAAGGAGTTCCACCAAGTCACAACTCAAACCGACACGTTTGGCATGGAAATTCAAGAAGTAACGCATTAGCACGCAAATTTCATTCCAAAACCTATGACCTTCTTAATGAATAGATAAAAAGTGTAAAATTATAAAGGATTCATATTTATGTACGTATGTATATCCTAATATAAATATCAAAGCGCTATAAAATTAGTTACTATGTCCACTGTAAATAAGAATATTATAAAGTGTTTCTATCTGTAGACTACAATTGTTTATTCTTTACACACTTAAAATAAATTTAGGACGTTATAAATTAAATTAGTTTGACATGAATAATAAGCGTGAAAATTAGCGATTGTTGACAGATTGTTAAAACCTCTAACTTTCCTCCTTGTTTTAAGGTAAAACATTATTTTTCGTGTTGTAATAAAATAGCTCTTTAGCATTCAGTGAGCAATATTGATTCATCCTGTAACATTATATTATAGTTCATCTTGCGTTAGATTTTCCTGTTGTGATATTTTTCTTTGTTATGTTTGAAGTTGATTTGAAAGTTAGGCGATGATTTCTAGCATGTTTGTCCATTAGTGTAAGATATTCAATGTGTCCATAAAGTTCGCACTAAACCAACTTTATATTTCTTGTGATATATTTCGTGTATTTGTGTATCGGAATCTGTAAAATTGTCTATAATGCATCTAGTTTTATCAGAGTTCAGAAATCTTATTTTTCGAAATTCAGCTCAAATATCAATTTTCAAATTTACCTTTAATCAATGAATAGACCAAAAATCGCCGCTGCGCCTCAAATTTTTAGAAAAGCTCGAGAAACAAAAACCGTGTAGGAATGACATGTCAAAAAGGATGAAAAAAGTAAAGGTAGAAGTGGAAGTGAGAAAAGGAGATAACACTAAAGAAGAAGTGAAGCCAAGGGGCGACAATGGCTTTCAAAATAGAAGTTTAAAAGTTAAATATTCTGAGTCAGATAAAGGCTCCAAATAGCAGTTGTTTAATAATGAGAGATAGAACAAATTTCAACAACGGCTATTTGGAGCCTTTATCTGACTCAGATGTCTTACAACAGCCGTGTTCCTTTTCCTCATAGATTTAAGTTAAATATTGTAAAAGAACAAGCAATTGACAAGAACAAGATACATCGGGTTCTAGAATACTCTATACATCTCGCTTCTTAAGAATTTAATTGCAAAGTTGTTAGGGTTTTGAAACGACACAGTCTATGGATACCCTGTATTTGGTGTAGATAAAAGTATGTAAGAATTGAGGCGTAATAAAATAGCTCATATATAATCGATATAATTTAATAGGCATGATATACATGAATTGTCCTTTGTATCTCTGTAGGTCGAATGAATTATTTCCGGAATATTTCTTAACCGTAAAATTTAGATTCATCTTTTATTGAGGAGATAAAATATTCCGCGTGAAGGTAACACTGTCGTCAGCAGTATGCTACACAAAAAAATGCAGCGAAACAACATGTTATTGCGGATTTTTATCTTGGTCTGGCTCGGAAAACAGATGAGGTTCGTGAAAGCAGTGGGGGAGAGGAAAATAACTTTCGATTTATTCTTTTTTCCTCATGAAACCAAACCGTGGAGGACGTCAGATTCAAAGAGTTATCGATGTTTTTCTTAGACAGATGTTTTGACGGAAAAAATAGTTTCCCTGCTCCGATATATTTCAGTTTCCATCAATTGATCTTCTTTTATCTTGAGGAGCAAACCAGGAGACAGATTTGGACTTTAAAGAGGAAGTGTTTGGAGAATCTTTTGATTTGTGACTTTAGAGATGTTTTTATCTGAAACGAAAAGAGCAGAGAGGGAAAAAGAGCAGCCGGTGTTGAGAACGAAGGAAAAACACTGCCGCAACTCAATAATAAAATGTTTTTTGACTAAAATGTTTCGCTACTTGTGCTCACTATGGCAAATCCCTTGAAAAAATCACCCTATTTTATCGGAGAAATCCACCCATTTGCGCTGCTACATTTAGCCGTATTTCAGAAAACAATCCCACATTTACTAAAGTCTTTACTTTTAGGGGTTATTACAACATTTTTTCCATGTGTTTCGACTCGGTTGGAGTGCGTCGAGACGTCTTAATTTGTTTAACTTTCGATGTATTAAAGTAGAAAAAAGATAAAAATTTTAATGATTCAGCCCTGGAACACATCTGCAGGATGAGCTTTTGGAGTAAAATTGCAAACATCCCCGCTATTTTTATATTTTTCTGCAATTACGAGATAGGAAGCTCCAAAATATGTTGGATTATATTGCCCCGAGTCGAATATACAGTAATATTCGGGGTTACGCGGATCTACATTTTTTCTTCCCGTTTCGCCCCTCACACATATCAATCGAAAGCTTTCAGAATCTAATAATTTACTTCGTGGTAGGTCTCAATTATAAGAAATAACAAAAAATAGAACACTTATACCTTTAGCACAATATCACACTCGGAACAACCACCCAGAAACGTCCAAAATGGAGAACCACCTTCTCGAGAACGGATATCAATGCTCTTCCATAGTAATATGTTTGCATTTTCAATGAATTTCCTGAATTCCTTTGAATAGATAGAAGTTTTGAAATCCCTCATCTGCCCTAATCACCTCACCATTAACGACATCCTCCCCCCTTTTCCCATATCCTCTCCGCAGCAGTGAAAATTCTATATTCCCCCCCACCCCTACTCAAATTTCCCATAAAAATCCACTCTCTTATACTATCTTCCCTCCTTCCTCCCTTTTAGTATATATACTTTACCGGAGATGTCTTGTCACTTGATGATAGCCTAAAGGGTCTAAACCATAGCCGTGAAATAAAATATTGTGGTAAAGGGATAAGTGCTCTTTTTTTCGTTATTCTTTAGTATAAAGAAGCTTTCGGCTCAATTTCAAAAGGCATGCAAGAATTAGGAAACATCGACTCCAACAAAGAACGCATTATCGCAGTAAAGTGAGGAATAAATGACACTAGTCAGCTACGAAAAAATTCTGCCTGTAAAAAGGAAGAGATTGAGTCTTCAGGCGAGTTTGTTAGTTTTATGAAGCCATTAACATTGAAATTACATCGTTTTACACAACTCATCGTTTCTTTATTCTATAGATATGTGCAAAGAACTACAATTTCCACTATTTTTTCTTCTGGTGTTTTTGCTCGTCCTTGGTCCCAAAGAAACAAAGTTTATTTAATTTGTACTCAAATTTGTACGCGAATTTGACATACACAATTTTTCGTCTGTCTGATCTCTTATTCTATATTTTGGGGTTATCACTATATTCTATTTGTAAATATAAATTCATTTCGTTGAGAGGAACAATAACATATGGAACAAATCGTATTCTTTATCTGTAGTTCTTCTGAAGGAAGGTGATACGCCCACATCATCTCTTTGACTTTGCAACCCCAGCTCTTAGTTTACATCCGCTCCGAAACTAATCTCATGATTTATGACTTCATTACAGTGAAGGTATAGGATGGAATTAGTCATGAGATATCGTTCAGAAATCACATTTTATACTAGCGTATTGATATACCATATATATATTGTGTATATATATATATATGTTGGATATCTCCAAGCTAGTGGTGCATTGGTGCAACTGCCTGTGTCGGTATTGTGTGCGAGTAAAGGCATACTGAAACGTGCATATAGAGTCCATATAAATAGGTGCATATAAAATAAAGAATTCCACTTTCCACGATATACATCCATGTTTACTTTTTCGGCAACAAAATAAGGGTAAGCACTTCAAACGCCGCTAGTATTTTCATACACGATGGCAATCTAAAAAACAATTACTTCCATTACTATAGAAATGGGCTACGTTAGTCGTCATTCAATTATCATTTAGATTCCTATAAGTAGGCATTTATCACGCATTCCCAACGATTCCACTTGATTTGAGAATAGGTGTAATGAGGAATTTTAAAATGTAGGGAATTTTAATTTTTAACAAAATATTATTACATGAATAAAATCCGAGGCAATATGATTTTATTACGAATGGAACTATTTGAAAACAGGAATTTGTTGATATCGTTTTCCGAAAAAAACATATGATTAAGTATTATATGGGGAATAGACGTTATATCTGTAACTACCCTAACCAGAGATATTACATATTTGTTGGTACAGCAGCACAACGGCAGTAATTAGTAGAATTCAATGATTCGATGATTTAAACTTGGAATCGAGTTATATAATTTATAAAATTAAAAAGTCGTGCGTCATGTATTCGTGTACCAGAAGATAGCCCAATTTTACGAGCCATTAAAAACGCCGGTTCTCTGTGATGTAGAAGAAAAAATTGTAGGGATTCCCTATCGGAGCCCTTCGCTTTTTCTCCGTAGCACTTTGATCCCTTCCCTTTTCGTAGGAAAATTTATGTTTAAACGGTAAAAGTGGCACCGCAGCCTTTTTCCGGTCGCTAGATGTTTAAATTTTCATTCAAATCTCTTCCGGGCTCGTCGACAGAGTGTTTGCTCGGCCTGAATATTAAACTCCATAAGTACTTATAGCAAGCATAACATATTTTCCTTCCTACTCCCTGCAGTCAACACCAGCGAGAGATTTATTCGTGATATACGTATTTCTGATTGAGTAAGAAAGGAGGAATATTCATCACAGTTATCACTCGGATAATAATCTGCTATCAAGAGTTTAAAAAAGACTTTCCTGAAAAGACTCCCTTCGCTTTCTGGGGATTATTCATTCGGCTTCCATTTTACAACACCGCGCGGGATGTTTGGATAACTCTTAATTTTTCAGAGTAGTTTTGCGGGAGATTTCTTTTTCGCTCCTGCCATCTTCTAGGATGAAATATTTCCTCCATTTCCTGCAATTATTCCCAAGCTGGAGATGGTGAGGTAACGCCGAATGTATATATTATCCTACTTGTCAGATGCTTGCTAGGGGATATGGTACTCCGAACAGATTGCTCCCTTAGACGCGTGTCTTCTCTTCTAAAGCGGTCCATTTCATTATCTGAGCGAGCTGGATGGTCACTTCTGGAAAGCAGCAGAAGTGCTGTTTAAACCACATTTCTCTGCTGGAGTTTTGTTATGTTTAAATGAAAATAAGTGCGACTTGAATTAAAGAATGCGCTTTATGTAAAGTCGATAACGGTATTTCACAAAACTGTAAAGTTTGGAAGGAAAGAATTGAAAGTGTCCTTATGCAGAAATGTATTTGCTTCCACCTTATTTTAAGGTAGGATAATTAGGTGTTAAAAAGTATCATATAGAAATTGAACACTGCAGGAATTTGAGTAACATCTTTGAATAAAGCAGTAAAGATACGGTCAGTAATTGCTGGGAAATACTTTGAAGTGGTCTGAAATAAAATTGAGTTATGTTTGAAAGCAATCACAATGAATAACACGGCTGTTGCAGATAAGATGTATAAGATACCGTTCTCTTTAGCAGTATTCAGCCCGGAATTTGGGGGGCAATTGCTAGATAAGAAAAGCCCCCAGAACAACCTTAATGTCAAAAGGCTTATTTTCCTTCCAAAACCTCCGTCCCAAATAGAACCAGGAATTCCTGGTTTCCAAACAATTCCGACGAGTGTAAAAATAAAATGGAACCAGCATGTCTGAGTAGCCATGCCATAAAATGTTATTTAAAAAGCGTAAAATTACTAACTATGATGAAATAGTATAATGTCAAGTTGGCGAGTCAAAGGTTTAAACCTATGTAGAGGGTAGACCTTGACCGACATTTAAAAACAAAATGTCACAATGAAATGGAACCAAAGTGTCCAATTGTAAAATCACAAAAAAGACGCCAAGGGACAAGCTGACACGTTGTGCTCAAACTCCTCAACAGTACCACAAAGATATAGACAGCCACATCCACCCACCCAGCGGCCGCCAGAAGAACAACGAAAAGAAGCGGGAAAAAAAGGTGTGCGGACAAATCAAAGAAAGAGCAGATAATTTTTTCCCTCGTGGAAAAGTGTAACTGGAGGAAAGAATAATCCCGAAGACTGAATTACCAAACGAAAAGACCTATATTCGTGGCTGCGAAAGTTACAAAGAAATACAAAATGAGTGAAATGAATAGAGAACAAAACATAACAAACCTAAATTTGTTCCCGAGAATAACAACAAGGTTTTTTGTTTTAAATGTGTTATATATTTGAGAATTTGGAAAAATATTAGTATATTTAAACGGCTCTCATATTCTTTTCGATTATGAGCAACTTTTTCTCCAACGATAAACTCATCAAAGAAGCAAAACACTACGCTAGTAATTGTAAGAAATAAACTACTCCATCTATTAATCCACAAATGAAATCTGTGACAGAAAAGACAAAGATTTCTACAAAGTAAAGAATCTATGGTCACCATACATCTATTTACGTACAATACATGCATATTGGTATAATGAAGTATTTTCAAGAGGACGCATTTGGTAAAATGGTCAAATATCACATGAGAATATAAAACGCTGAGCGTGGAAGAAAAACACAACTATTACTTGTTACTATAGGTAGGGTCGTACCCAGGATTTGTCTATCGGGGGGTTTAGAGGAAACACTGTATTGCCTACAACCCAGAGTCAGGAATACATTCACTCAAAATCTATTGAATAAATAAACTGATTTATTTAAATATGTATACCCTGCGAATCTCCAGCGGTTTTGGCATAATTGCAAGAAGCAATCCTCCCGCATGCTTTTGTTAACTGTTGGCTCTGTTCTCATAGGGATAGGTTGAATCCCCAAACCCTCTCTCCTCACACAACCACAAAGTTGAGGCGAAAACTGGGTGTTGTCAAAATAAAGTGCGATTAGGTGGGATTAAGAAGTCCTCTCTTAGATCCAGCTCTTTAAATTTTAATGATAGGAAAGGATAGAGAAGCAGAAAAAAGGAAGAAACTATGCGAGGATAAAAATTCCAAGTCAAGAGCTTAGGAAACGATTTCCACTGCAGGAAAACACTCACAAAAGGTGAGAAAAACCTACAAAACCTACTGATGGTAACAGCTTAATTTTAAACTGAAGAAATTAATTTATATAACCTGAAAAAATATATAAACAAACGTATGACGGCTTGGGAGAGTTTCTACACCAGAAGACATGAAACGATGTAAAATACAAAACAATGAAATTGAGGGTTAAAGTACATAACACAGATTTATGTCGTAGCTACTAAAACATTAGAATTACCAAAATAATGGCTGGTTGCGCTCGGAAAAATAATATTAATAATATATATATATATATTATGCAACAACGGCAAAAAAGCGATGGTCAGTAATTGTTACTTATATATCAAACAAGGATAAATACAGAGAGAGTGTTGCAGGATGAAGGTAGGAAATCCATTTTTTTTTAATAGAGAGACTTGGTAGAGAGTAGGAATAGCTCTCAGCAGTGATCTAGGCCCTATCTCGAGATTATTTCTGTAAACATGAAAATCGAGAGAAGATTCGGAAGGAATTTAGCGAGTTCTTCTTGTATATCCCCCAAATTACTTTTCAGACACTCTGCAGAGTCCTACGCTGCTAAATTCACGTTTGTGAGCAAATGAGTTGCTACGCGACAAATTCCTCTCATTCGGAAATCTAGAGACTGCTTCTTTGGATTATAAACGCGGGTCAAGGTTACGCTACTCAACTATCCTATTCCTGCCATTTAAAAAATAAACTCCAAGTAAGCTAGAAAGTTGCAAGGGATAAAATATTGTTTCTTAAATTTGAGTATTTCCCTCCCATTTTTAACTTCGAATTACTTTTTCCTTATTCCTCGTCTTGAAATCCAATTCTTGGAAATTTCAGCCACATTTTGTTTTAAATATCGCGGAGAAATACAGTAACTGTTCGCTAATTATTTCGACGGTAAATTTACGTACAGAATTACCTTGCACTAACATCATTTTAAGATGAAATCTTTCAGTCAGCACAATACCAACATTTTTGAAGAATAAGTCTCTAGCTATCATTACGTCATAGTTGTGAAAAAGACAAACTTTCTTATATTCAGAGTCTCGGATTCGTCCATCGTACCGTAGTTCACGTTCTTCGGGTCAAGAATTGTTTTCGATATCAATCCTTGCATTAGAAGGAGGCCATGGAGTCAGAGGCGTAGGCAAGGGGGTTCAAACCCCCCCCCCCATGTGAACATAGCCGACAATAAACAAAAGCGTGCAAGAGAATGGCCTTCGCAATTAGACCATACAAACACCACTGGAGATTAGCTGAGTATACATGTTAAAATAAATAAGTTTCTATGTATATTAGATTTTGAATGGAAGAGTTCCTGTCTCTGAATTGTAAGCAATGCAGCGTTTACTCCATTGCTCTTAAACATGGACAAATAGGCCTGGCTACGCCCCTGCTTGGAGCTGTACAATATTACTACTTTAATATTCGTTTTGTTCTTTTCTAGGAAATTATATAATATAATCATCTTCAAAGGATGATATACACTCACACCAATGAATTTCACCGCATAAGTTTCAATAAAAATATATAACATAAGCTATAATACTCAGCGTTGCTCAGGTGCGCAAAAAAATTATGGTAACAGTTTGTTCTGCTTTTTAAATACTCGCCCATAAAATACAAAACCTGAAAGCAAACTGCGAATCCGTTTATGTTTCAACAACACTCGTAGTAGCATTTTGAAAGCTTGAGGTCCTCTAATGATGATTTTGTAAGTTTTAACCTACCCTTTCGTAAGGAAAGAAAATGAAGCACGGTTATTAAAGAGGTTTGACAGCCTTCAAAATATGTTTCGCCGGTATTTCGTGCCTACTCGCTGAAAAAGGCGGCCAAAGGAAACAGATTGATTATAACAGTTAATCCGTTAATCCGAGTAAACTGTTTCCCTTCCCATGTTTCTAGACTTCGTCTTAGCGGGCACGCGCCAGCTACCGTCAAAACGGCTTTTGGAGCATTTTGAGCCTCAAAATCTACTCTTCCTTCTTAGTGAGAAAGAATGACCATGAAACTTTTTGAGGATCATAAGTTACGAGTATATCTTTATCAACACTGATCGAGACAAGTTTTTAATAATGAAAGTAACATACTAAATATATCTATATAAGTATCCTGCAATCCGCCTTTCGGCGTGTGGCAGGGGTAGGAGGAAACACAGATCGTTCGAGCCATCTTCATAGCTAATTGTTGTCGTTTCGTTTGCGGAATGATTGAATCTTTAAAACGATTTGTCCTCGCATCTATTTCTCTTAGCAGAAGTAGCAGGGGGGTCGCATAATACCGACTATACACATGCCTACTCTGAACTTATCGAGCAATCACAGACTAGCTTCCTTTCTAGGATTCCCAACCTGCTTCTGAGAGCATTTATGTAACGCTTGCTTATTTATCGTAGCATTATTTAACAAATCGTATCGCCTAGCGGTCCCGGGTTCGATTTCCGGTGGCGATTCATGAGCAAAACTGCCTCAGCAGTCATTATTTAAAACCCTACCATAGGTGAAATAAAAAAAAAGTCAATATACGGTGCATTTTCTTCATGAGCGGAAAATTACTGAGTAGGCCGTTACTTCAAATTGAAGGTCATAAATTCATAAGAAGCGAATTAAAAAATATGTTTCGATACTCAATGAAACGCATTCCTGGATTACTCCAGATATAATATAAGTGACTGAGTTTATAGAAAATAATCAGCACGCATTGAGGTAATTACATTCAGTGTAAATTAACTTCCTGGAAATACCTTGTATCACGCCATGAAATTCATTTCCAGAATTAATTAGGAAAATGACTAGGTAAAAAATGAGATTCTCTCTTCCATTGCTGGAATTTCATTGTTTTCATTACCATCAATATTTAAGTTTTTACAAAGTAAAAATCTGTTCTACGAAATCCGATTTCACATTTTGAATTACGTATCGCAGTTTGGCGTTTTAACGACGTTTTTACTTAATTACAGATACAATTACTTCAGGTTCAGTTAATCGAAAAAATAGATATTTCATTCCTTGCATTTTGATTGAAGCTCTTTATTTCGGAGTTAAAGTTTTCGATTCGTCAATTCACACTAACTTTTCGTCATATAATGCGCCATACTAATTTTTCTTCAGGTAGAAAGTATATTGAGTTTTATAGAGTTCTGAAGGAAATGAGATCCCGACTCTGACATTTGGCGGCGTAAAGACCCTAACGGAGAAAAGTGCTGGCACAGAAAATTCTTGGAAAAATTCTGAAAATTCAGAAAAATTTTGCAGCAATACGAAAGACACAAAAAAATTCCTAAATTTACTGAAAATATATCTGAGATAGAAGTGAAACTCTGAAGGAAGGGTTAAGAAAGACTTTAACTTCGAAGTATTTTACATTTAACTAAAAGTACGTGTCTAAAAATATAACCGGCCAGCTTACTTCGGGATCATGGCGGGGAAATTATTCACCGTTCTATTCAGTTTTCTTGTCTCTCACGTCGCGTATCTTACGCTAAAATAAATAAGCTTTAGATGGAATTGGTCCTACTTATTGTTAGTAGATAGGTTTTTAGTAGAGTCTATCTCCCCGTTTTTCCCTCACGATGCTTGTTTATGCAATGTGGGTATGGGAAGCATATTTTAGTCTTCAATGAATTTTGAGGTTGTCAAAGTTTTAAAAGAAAATTTCACCTGAACTATATACTGGTCCCGTCTAATACCATGATCAAGAAGTATTTCAGTGATGCTGCCCGATTTGACTCCACGATACTTTGCAGGAAAGACTAAGATATTTAAGGACTTTGCAGGAGTAATAGGATATTTATATTCTATTTTGGTTTTAATCAATCTCTTGTTTAATTCTCTAATTAGATCTATTTCGCTTTTACGATGAGTTTTATGGAAACGGAGACAGTGTCCACTAAAAGTTATTTATTTAATTTATTAATGGAGGCCTTCAAAATTTTACCGAAAAATACTAACGAGTTGAGAGAAGATATGTTATTTGCTGAAAAATGGTTAAGTAAATTGCATTAATTTGTAAGGATTACGACAGGGAAATAGCCAGGAGTTCTCCATGTGGGGGTTTAGAGCTGTGGAGTAAACTCAGCATTCCCTACCTTCCAGGGACAGGAATGCCTCCGCCCAAAGTGTAATGAAACAAGATACTGATTTAATTTAACATATATACCCAGAGAATCTCCAGTGGTGTTTTTATGGCATAATTGCGAGAGATCATCCTCTTTCTTGCTTTCGTTTATTATGCTTCTGTTCTTAAAGGATCTGTGAGCCCCCAAAACCATTTCCTTGGATACGCCTATAGATAACGATTACAAGTTGAAAGAATAATACGTAATTATGAAGACAAATACGTTTATTGCACCTACTTTATATACTAATTATAATACTAATAATACTATATTGTATTTAAATAGGTGGATATTATGTTAAAATTTATGAACGTATATGGTTTTCAAATGTAAAAGATTATAGAATATGCTTATATGAAAAGAGTCATTAGCCATTGATTGAAACTTCCACTTTTCCAGTCTAACTTCGGCAGAGAATCAATTAATAAATACATTTCTCTGGACTTTTGGACCAACCAGATAGGCGGGCGATAAATATATAATTATATCGTTACATTGCATGACTAAAAATTAAAGTTTCCTGATTGAGCGAAAAGTGTTTTGAGATTTGAGATTGGGCATTGAGACTATTTTACATTCACTCTTTCTTCGATATATCGTAGATGGAAAGAAAGTGGTTCTAGGAGCTGAAAATAAAAAAAAGAATATTTTAACCTATTAATCTTTACTTTAAGCTCTTACGATGAATTTAAAGTCTTGTAGGAATACACGAGAAGGGGTGCTTGAAAAACCCGTGAAACATACTATAGAAACTAAACTTTAGAAAGAAGAGCGGAAAGGAGAAAATGAGTAGAAGGAAGGTGTTAGCAAGAAGCCTAAAAAAGAAATAATTCGGGAAAGAACAGGTGAAAAATTTGAATTACGATTATTTTATTAAATTAGGTAAACGCATATTATAAACAGAAGATTGAAAGAATAAGGTAAAAAGATAAAAGATTGAAAATTTAAGGAAATTAATGAAAAATAAACTGAAAATATACTAAACTTTCGTGGGCATTCGAAGTTAAACCAGTGGAAATGTCAACTTTACAAAAAAAACGAGTAAGATTTAAAGAAGATAGGATAATTAATATCACCTAATAAATAAAAAAGAAGATGGTTTCTCAAATTCATTGAGTTCCATCGCATGTTCCCCCTGCCACACGCCGAAAGGCGGCTTGCAGGGTACTAATGTAGATGTAGATGCATATCAACCTCCTCAACGGATCTGAATCCTTACCTTCAAATTCAAGGCCAAGAAGAACCCGTGGAAGTTATTCTGTTTGTGCTTGGGTCATTCACCTCATTTCTAGCGTGGAGCAGGATATAACCGCAAATCAGGAAGCCATTCATCGGATTCTTCCCACTTTTTTGGCTCATATTATTACTTCCGGGTGTTATTCTGACTCTTATTTTAAGAAACATACGATTCCGAAATATTGGGTAGCGCCTCCAGCAAGTTCTCGGTGTTAACGTTGGTACTTTTATTATCTTTATTTCTCATTCGCTTCTATAACAGCGAAATGCTTGCCCTATAGTAATTGGATGGGGTATAAAAGTGTATTTAACCAGCGAAATTTCTGAAGTGTTTTATCTAGATTATTATTTTGCATCTTCGATTTGTATAAATCAATTGAATGGCTTCCAAATGTAAAAATGTCTATATATTAATGCGTGGTTACGAATGAGGGGAAAAGTCGGAGCTAACTCTCGCTTGGACTGAAAAATCTCATTACCGTTGGACTAAAATGTTCCGCTTGATGGTTAAATTGGTAGAGAAGGGTTTGATCTTGGAGCTAGAGCGCGTATAACGCAGAGCAGCTCGTTTACGGAGATTATAGTTTCGATAGCTATGTATCAGAAACGATCAAAGCCCTCGAATGGCAACCTCTTAAGGATCGAAGAACCGAGTATAAGCACAAGAAGTTCCAGGAATTTTTAAGTACCGAGTTTCACGAGAAAATACATATCGTGATTCCCGTACTCAGCGAGAGCGATTTCCGAGACCAGACGTCAAAGAGATTTCGCGATTATGGCGAGAACGGATTATTGGTCTGATTTCTATAATAGTATTAGGAATACCAATCTGTTAGAAGGTTCGGTGTTTCCGATCCCCTGCCATACGTCCTTTGGTGGATTGTGGCGCACTAATATACATAAATGAATGAGTTCACACCCGGAAAATAGGAGAGCCATGGACTTTGATTCTCGGTCTCGTCCGACTTTTCCCGACCGTATTTTTCTTTGCGAATCAATTTGTGAATTTCTTTGATTGATTTGAGTGGATATCATCTAAATATGTAAAATTGGAAACGTTAAGTAATAGTGAATGCTTTACATGAAATATACAACATTTTTTAATAACAAAATATAAGAAGTTGTTAAGAGAAATGGGCAAAGCAATGCTCTGAGAAGTTGTCGGATTTCTGGGTTACGTCTCTGACCTGAAACACTTTTGTGCTCAGCCTCCAAATTGACTTCAAAAGAAAGAAAATAATTCAAAGACGACTTTCCATTCCTTTTAATTGTAAATATCCACCACTGTGTTTTCCAATCCCTGAGTTTTGTGTATCATTTAACCAAAATATTTTCCGTTTCTCCCGGGTTTCACCCCAAGTTCACCCGTCCCAGCCTATCTTTCGGGGATTCCTCAGCTTTAATAATCTTATATTATAAGAAATAAATACGAAGGAATCCTGCTTACGGGTATAAATGGGTTTGAATTTGCAGTTTTCCCTTTCCTTTCTTTATACTCTTGAAAATTTATTTCTAACTCAATCTTCCCGCATCCTTTTCATAGAGCGAAACATTCTTATTCCCAAAAAGAAAATTGGTACGAGTATCTTGATTTTTAGTACACCACAAAAATATAGGTACATACATACGCGACCAGGTTTCGGTGCATAGCACCATCATCAGGTAAATTTCACAAAAACATTCGGTATATATAGTCACAGAATAGGGGAAAGGGGAAAAAAGAAGGGGACGAATGAGGGAAGGGGGTGGAGGCACTTGTGGGCTGGGATAGGACAGTGGGGGTGGTAGGTGGCTAATGGGCAGGAGAGCAGAGGGAAGTGGAAAAAAAGGGGAAGGGGGTTTAGTGGAAAGGGGTAATAGTTGAAGTATTGGGGTAGGAAACAGTATGGAGGATTGGAGATTGGCCTTCATATCCAAGTTCGTTAACGAAATTAAATTGATGGTTATTTTTATAATTAAATATTTCCAAACGCTCTAAAACGTACAGGTATCTCCCTTTAGATGCAAAATGGCATGGGTGGATTTCAAAGTCACCATTCTCAATCAGGTGGTTGGCGAAGTTCGATTTATCGGGTTGATTCAATATAAAAGCTCTGCGATGTTCCTTCATCCGGTCTTAAAATTTCCTTCCGGTACTGCCAATGTAAATACTATTACAGTCATTGCAACAAAGTTTGCACACACCGCTTCTCCTCATCTTATCTATTGGGTCATTGCATCTGACAAGTAGATTTCTGAGATTGTAATGGGCTCTGAAGGCGGGTGTAAGGTTTTTACGGAAAAGACCATCTCATGGGACACCATTTACTATTTTCTATGGGCTTCTCTATGGTGTATGGTGTTGATGGCCGCCATCCTTTTCTTCCGGAAAATAAGTCCGTCCACTAAATCGGAGGAAAAGCAGTTGACATGTGCGATATGCTTGATAACCTCCACTTCATGTTGGTAGTTCGACTCAGTCAAAGGGATCCGGAGAAGTCTGTTAGTCATGGAATGAAACCTGGTCTTGTATGTATGTATATTTTTTGTGATGTAGTAAAAATCAAGATACCCGTTCCAATTTTCTTTTTGTAATGGAATACCACCAAGTAAAGGCCGAGACGATCAACGCTATTCTTATTCCCCTTGCGTACATTCAAAAACCCTTTTGTTTTCCTCCTATTTGTAAGATTTTTTCATTATTTTATTTATCTAAGCGGAGAATCCATTACATATGGATGTGGCATCGTCTTGAAGCCTTCTCTCAGAAAATACCTTCTCCGTTCTATCAAAGGACTCTTGGTTTGACCTGAATATAGAGAATATCCTTGTCGTGAACGTATAAAACGTGGAGCTTTGATCGGAGTTTTAGTTGCATTACGAGACCTCGGGAGAGAAGCTTCAAAGAGTACATTTGTAATTCCAATGTAATACCTACATTTGGTAGAATTCAACGTACGTCCAATTTTGCTCGAAAAAGTTGGACTTCGAGAGTGAAAGAAGCAACGTATCATTCCAGCTATCTTTTCAGTACTTGGTGGAGATATTTGAATTTGCACATGTTAATTTGCAAATGAAAAGTGAAAATCTCGTCTCCCCTATAGGACTGCACAACAGAATATCTGATATTGAGGGAGAATTACGGTCAGAAGTTAATTTTAATGGGCGAGAAAGCCTTATTCAAACGAGAATATGTATCATATGATACCCTGTTAACATGGAGTGATTCAACGTAGACACCTAGCCGTTTTTGCTTAAATTTACCTACGTGTTTTGAAAACACATCTATATATTAAGTGCTTTTTGAGCATTTCTGAACTAAAAAGTCCACCTCAAATAAATTAATCGCAGGAAACCGTTCCGTGACATATATCTTGTGTTTTATATATTTGCAGATAACTTCGACCAGCTCGGTATAGAGATTCTCGTAAGAAACGTCATGCTGCTATTTCGCAGTACCACGTGGTAACAAATTGATCGTTTTAATAAAAAACGATGATTCAGCTCATTAAAAATCAAACAAATTGATCGTTTTAATAAAAAACGACGATTCAGCTCATTAAAAATCTCCTTCGTCATGATTTTGAGCAATAAGATTCTTCAATCCATTTAAAATAAAATGAAGGAAGTTGCTGACGCTTGCGAAACCACAGTGACATTTGAAATGTGATGTAATACCAAAAAATTATCACAGGCTAAGTTTATGCCGTGTTTCCCTGACTGTAAGACCTGCCATACACCGAAAGGCGGCTTGCAGGATATTCATGTAGAAGTAGATGTAAGAGCTAATATTATATACATTTCTAAAAGACGTCTTAAAGCTTGCTTTCAAGGGGATTCATTTTTTATGTAAAAACTCTACCTTTTTTCCATGTACGAAAAATAGGTTTATTTAAGTAAAAATGTAACTTTATTCACGTTGAAAAATCTATATTTACTCAAGTCAAAAAGTTATTATTATCGAAATAACTTTTTGACTTGGGTAAATATAGATTTTTGAACGTGAATAAAGTCACATTTTTGCACTTAATATTAGAAAATCTTTGTTCGGAGCGTAATATTACATGGAAGTGAGACTTGAACAATGGAAAAGTTAGGGAAGACTCCGCTGAAAGCTCGGAAGGAAATGGGACTTTGGAGACGGACAACAAGAACAAGTTTGGTTGAAAGGAGAAGCAAAGTGGAGGTTTTGATGAGGTTAAGGAGGGAAGGAACCTAATGAAGGCTATGGAGAAATGAAAAATAATATTTGTTAGACTGGTTCTCAGGTACAATATCTTTATAAGGGATAGAGTAGAGGGAAAAATCCTTGGTAGGAAAGGGAAAGGAAGACCGAGAAAGAAGTTCCTAGATGACATACAAAGTTTAATGGGTGAGAGAACCTATGGGGAAATTTAAAGACCAGCGATATAAAGATCAAACTGATTGCAACAACAAGACCTTTAGAAGATGACGATGAAAAGGTTAAGCACATTCAAGGCACGAAAACCGTCATTTGGTGTTCTGTACGCTATAACGGCAACAAATATTCTTTTACTTTTCATTTTAATTTATTTAAAGCACTGATTTCAATAATATTATATACACTTATTAATGCATTCGTTACTTGGTGATTCAATGCTTCTGTCGTGTGGAAGGCACTCTTATGCCTGAAAACTCAATTTTCGTTTATGGCGCTTTCATTTTCTTACGTTTTCGGACCGGTTCACAAGAAAGGATGGATCAGTCCCTGATGTGGGTTTTTCTCATCCATATTGAAACAAAGGGCTCCTTCCGACGAGAATTTCGGTACGGATTCTTGCCTGTGCATGAAGCAGAATAATAGAAACTTTTTGAGCTTTCATTTCCTTTGCCGTCGAATCGATACAGAGTTTCTTATTGTTTGATTTCCATAGAAAACCAAGAATTAAGGACTGCTGTGCGAAGGGAATACGATAGCCATAAAATTTTAGTGATGCAATGTCAAGATAAATTTCTATTAAGATAATTATAAGTTACGATGTTATGCAACATTGCAACATTACAGAATCCATCATAATGAAAAATTGTCAAATTAATATGTCTTATAATGTTGGCAGTGGATTTTCTTTTTGAAGTAATACTTTTGAGAATTACTTTATATTTTCCATCTGAGTATTGGATTTTTTCATAATTTTTTTGTATCTTCACTTTTATGGTATACTGTATTAAAAACGTACAAAGAAAAGGGTTTTAGGTGATTTGGCACGATACAAAGTCTCTCAAACGGCATAAAGAAATGTTCTGGTGGAATAGCTCAATGAATAGAGCAACGAGCCGGCAATTGGGAGACCCGGGTTCGTGTCCGGTCCCGTCAGGCTTTTCTCCGTTTCTCCTTGGGAATTAAAAATAGTGAAAGACCATAAAAGTTTCTATAGTGAACTTAGTATTTTCCAAAATCTTAAAATATTGCTATGCGAGGATAACTTTCATTCAGAGGTCGACATCTCTCGACAGGAGTCATCACCAACCTGAGATTCATACACCCCTAGGGCGTGCGGTAAGCTTTTCAAAGGGAAAGAATAGGAAAATAAGCATCTTATTTTATTTCGAGGAGGCATTCCAAGAGAAATTCTTTTGATTATTATCTTAGCGCTATTCCATATTGGCACTGCCTGTCAGCCAACTCTTCGCGAGACAATAATTTTGTTCAAATATTCATCGTGTATTTCGAGAGTTATTTCTTAATGAGTAGGGGTTACGAGGCTAAAAGCCTCAGTGCATGTGGAACGAGAGCGTTGAAACATCTGCAAAGATTCTGAAAGTGCGCTAAGACATCACAAAAAATTTGAGGTTTTTTAACGGGCTACCTCCGAAGAAAATATATACGCATACGCATATTAGACGTAAGCAAACGCCGCGAACTTTTCTTTTTTCCTTATATTTACGGACGTATTTACCGACACCCAATTATTTTCAGCACCGTTGTCAACAACTTGTACGAGGAAAAAAGCGTTCTTCGAGGGTAGTCTGGCGCGCGTGTTTCCACTCACAATTCATAAACTTTCAAATAAAAACATCCTTCAAAAACTTCAATATAAATGGGACACCATTCATCAAAACTCCTTTTGATAGATAGTGAACTCAGGAGCGACGGACAAATAAATTTCGGAGGATCTGTAAAGTTCTCAGGCGCGCAGCTAGCGCTGTTTCATTTCCATCCCAGTTTCGTTATTAATCTTCCGACAGGTGGTGATTTTCACCGAAAACGGATGATTCTGTTCCAACTTCGAAGCGTAATAAGTCTCATGTCAGTCTGGAGCGAGGATCTCCGGAGAAAACGCAAGTTATTCACAGAACGAAATTAATCACTTGTACGTAGAATAGAGATTTTGAGGAGCGGACAAGTAAAGTTGCACTACATACCGGCAATGTCATAACAACAATTTTAGGAAACGTTGAAAATTTACTACGGTGTCCAAATCGCGCTACGTTTCGATACAAGTAATACTTACACCAGCGTGATCGTCGGAGGATAACAAATTCGAGACCAGAATGAAATCATGCATTGGAATTACCTAGAAAGACTTTCTCAAGATTTTTAACAAAAGAATCGTAATAATGAGAGAAACGTCTCATAAGGAAGATTTAGCAACCCTGCTACTAACAAGAAGAGACCAGTGTAGATGCTCTTCAGATCTGAACGATGAAGTATTTCCTTATATGCGAGGAGGGTAAATGTAACAAAGTGAATTGGGGAACGTCTAAATTTTCCTTTCTTATTTTAACAAGAATCAGGTTTATTTTTGTCCTTTCAGCCTTTTAAAGCTTTAACAGAATGTCACGGATCCCGAAGCGAAGTCAGTGTAGTTATTTGGATAAGCGGCTCTAACTGAAAGCTCCAATGTTTGTGTCCGATACGGGTCGATGTTTTTGTCGCAAAAACTTTTGTCATGAGAACGCTTTATGGCGAAAACTTTTGTCACGAAAACTCTTTGTAGCGAAAAATTTGTGGCGAAAACTTCGGGAGCGAAACTGTATATGTCGCAAATCTACTGTAGCGAATCTTCCGAATCCCGTCCGATACTTTATTTCAATTTTGATTTTTTCCCAGAATCTTTCCTTAAGATCTTGTAAGTGATCCTTGTTTAATGATTGTAAGGTTTCATTCAAGTTTTTTGCTGCGATCTTCGCGATCCTAGCTGTGATCTTTACGAAAATAAAAATACTTCGACACTTTTGTTATGATTGAAATAACACGATTAAAAACCCACAGCTGTAATGGAGATAAAACCGCGCTTACCTTGCTATGGCCTGTGCCTCGTTGATTGCTCACCTGAAAAATTAAATGGTTACATTAGTTTTCATGCATTTCGTCGAAGAGAATTAAGGTTTACAATGGAATAACAAGTGTGAAAAATAGCGACACGACTGGGACACGAACCCAGGTCTCCCACTTTCCGGGCAGGTATTCTAACCACTGAACTACCGTGCCGCGTCTCTCTCACACTGTTAAGGGAATGCTTTGTGAGCAAGACTGGCAGTCTCCACGTAGTGGCACAACCTGCCGTCAGAGGTCCTCACCGAGGCAACCGGCTCACAAAGCGGTGTTATGAGGTTATTTCCCCCCAGGAAATCACATTCGTAGGTTTTACAACCTACTAAGTTACCTTCCTTTCCTTTATCCTTAAGGTTTACAATGTTAAAGTATAAGACAGTCTATTAATTTCGAACGAATTATCAACATTTAACATGGGTTTCCGATTTTTCGGCGCACATCAAAGATTTGGAGAGGGAATGAGGCTTATTAGGAAAGATGATGAATGCTTAAATGCTATATGTGGCACGGGTTCATGTGAAAACAATGATGACTCTAGAAACGTCTTTTTGTAGGATTCAGTGGGGAGTGGCTAGAGTGAATGCATCTATTCAGCATCACTCATACCTCAGAATCTATAATATTTTCACATCCATGAAGAAGCTTGAGAAAGAAATAAGGAAAAGTAGATTCTTGTCTACCCTGAAATTAAAGAATAATGGAGAATCAAAATCAATCAAATCATTTATCAAGGTACGATAGCAGTTACGAAGACAGAATGATAACAAGAAATTAGTCATGAAATACAACACTTAAAATTATTAGATAAAATTCTCAGACATTGGCGATGTTTTTTGAAAATAATCCATGTTTGAAGGAAAACAGACTTTGAACTATGTAATCCTGTGGAAAAAGTCAAAAGTCTCTTTTCTCTCAAACATAAAAATAGTGGTAAGAAGCTGAGAAAATATCACGATAAAAATGAAAGATTTGAAAATGACATGTGTTGATGGAAAATGTACATACATGATGTCGGTAGTGGTTGTAAATTTACATGTAAATTATAGTAGTTTAAATTTTAAGTTACTTTGTAATGTATTCTACTTGGCGGACGGTTTTTTACAAAGTATGTTCTATTGTTTTATAGTGGTGTAAACAAAGAACTTTGTAATTTTGGAACTTTGAGTTATTTGTTAATATTATTATAAATTAACGTCGTCACCTGACCTAGAGTCTTACTGCGACGGAATTATATAGTAAATAAATAAATAAACATGTGAATTTGACGACATAAATATTTTGTACCATTAGCAAGCAAGCATCATCTAAACAGACATCAAATGTCATAGCATAACGGGTTTTCTGTGAGAAAATTTTAATTTTAAAAGAGATATGACGGAAACTATCGTTTCAGAAACCGACTTTTTAATTACCGCTGTAATCACAGGAAAGGAAAATGAGTCGCCCGGTTCATTCACCCCACGTTACGGCGACTTAACACGGCCAGCGCTGTATATTTGCAAATGCAGGTATTGAGGATTTAATCTGGCTTGACTAAATATCCGTCCTTTCTCTTAAGGGCAATTAGACCATGGGAATTACACGGCCGAACGTCTGCCCCAGGAGAGAAACATAGATGAGTGTTTCAGGGAAACAACGAAAATTGCGTCTCATGTGGTGGAAACGCTTCTAGATTCCTATGGGGTCCAATTTTCCCCTCCCATTCCTCTCTCACTTCTTGGCCCTCTGGGGTATACGACCCTCACTTAAACCCCAGGAATAGCCAGAAAAATGCTATCCTCCGTGAATCCACTTGAGAACAGAATTCCCGAAAGCCCCGATTCTTTCTCAACGAAGCAGTACTCTTTTGAACGGTCCAACACTTTACATTTCATAATATTTAATCCCCTGACTCAAACAATTCTGATATTCAATATCTTTCGGCAATATTCGCGCTCATAATTGCTATGGGAGAATTTCGGATGGATATCTTTTATGTGTGTTAAACTCTGAGAGTAGCTCATATTACTCTCGAGCTTTTGATCAATTGAGAATTGTTTACCGTGCAAATTATTACTGTTTCGAATTACTGGAGCTTTCTACCTCTCAAAACTGCTCATATTTCGTCAAATAACTTTCAGTGCAGACCATCAATTCATCTTTAATTATCTAAAATACAAGATAAGATATTTTTCCGTTCAGCAATTAGCCCAGAGGTCAGTTGTACCCTCATCTCTCCACCATTAGGAACAAAAATAACTGGAAATGTGATTAGGTTTACTAGGTAAGATGAGGAGTGAGATACTTGGTGAGCCCTAGCTTCCCAGTATGATTCATAATGCTATGCAGAAAATATCAACCTTATTTCATTATAGTTGAGTATGAATAACTCTTTCCGAGCATTAACTAAGGACTAACCTAAATTAAAAACCATTATTCTTTCATACCTTGATTGCTTCCATGTTATCAAAGCCACGAAAGAGCTGCAAAAGTAAATGAAAGATAAATTTTGCTCTTTACTGAACCGAAAGACGAATTAATTCATCAATAGTGATAACATATGAAATCACAAATGAATTAATAACATACTATTAATCAACTTTAATACTGAGTAAAACTCGGAGGGACGAAAGCGGTTTAGGTGTACACCATTAATTTCTAAATCTAGGCGTTGCTCCGCAGTTCTCAGCAAAAAATTCTCATTTGAATTAGCTCAGCTATTATGTGAAAGCGATTTTCCAGCATTAACTCCCATTTCCTGCTAATTTACTTTATGGCTTGTAATATCCGTACCATTCATCTGTTTGCTCCTTTTCCATTAATGGTAATGATGAAACCGGTGATGACATTGCCTGTAATTGTTGTACCGGTTATTTCATCTTCACAAATTATACTTTTTCACTTTTAACGGTTTTTGATGAATATTCAGGGTAAGGATGGACAAAATCGAGGCTTTTTGTGTTCTTGAACGGAGCTCGCGACCATCAACAGTTAATAATTAGTATCAGGTGGTCATTTTGGTTAAGATTAGTTTTTCCTATTTCTCAAACATTTTATCAAGATGAGAGATATTTCAAAATCATAAAAAGTATCACGCTATATTCTAGTATAGTACTATATAGTATTAGAATATTGAAGTATTAGTACTATAGTAAATTACTAGTATAGAGCTAGATAGTATTATAGCATATCTATCTTAAGTAAAAATCTATGGACTTTTCTCCTTCCAATTATCTTTTGAAAACCCATTATCAACCCCCTGCCAACCGCCGGAAGGCGGCTTGCGGAGTGTTTACGTTGATATACTATCTAGTACTATCACATTGGTGGCACAGGTTTATAATTGGTAAGTCAGTACAAATATTGGGGAGCCCTTTTCAGTAGTAATTCATAGTTTAAAATGCACATTCAAGGTGTAGTGGGGTCTGGTGGTAGGATATTGATTCTCAGGGCAGTCAGTCGAGTGTCAATGAGGAGGTTTAATTCTCGCTCGTTCGTCCGTTACTTGAGTTTGTTTGGAATCCTCACGATAAGGGTCTGATCTTGGAGCTAGAGCGCGTGCAACGGAGAGTGGCTCGTTTTGTTAAGAGAGATTATAGTTTCAATAGCACTGTATCAGAAATGATAGAAACCTTCAGCTGGGAATCTCTTAAAGATAAAACAACCCAGTATAGGCACAAGAAATTTTTGAGTACTGATTTTCACGAGAAAATACCCGATATCGTGATTCGCGTACTCAGCGAGAGGTATTTCCGAGACCAGACGACGAAGAGATTTCGGTGATTATAGCGAGAACAGACAGCTATTGTACAGAGAAATAAAATATTTGTTTTAACTGAAAATCGCCGTCTTTCATTGTCAGGCCGAGAACTTTTCACCTTACCCTCGTATATGGTTACACTCATATCCAATTAATGGACGCAACATGTCTATTGCAAACAGCTCACGGTCTGTGTAACCAGTGAATCATCTCTATGTTAGTTTTGAATAAACGCGGTATCACATGCAGTTCTGATGTACTTGAAAAACTTCCCCTGGGATCTCGTAAAGCGTCTTTCCTTGGAAAACGGATTGTATAATTCATTATATGAAGTATAGATCCTGTAGAAGGATTTGATACCGCCTCTCATCAGAGAGCTCAATTAGCTCAGAGAGATTAATGCTCGCATATTTCTCTCAAGTCGCTCATGGAACAATTATCATTCCATAAAAGTTCTACATTTATAATAGTACGTAGTTTATAACTTTGTAGTTTTGAAATGTATTAATACACGTATCACTAAAATACTATTATATTTGTAATAAAAACGGTGACAAATTTGTTCTTGATTCTTTGTCACAAAATTATAATGATCAAGCATGAAAATATTGAGATGAACTAGGAAGCTATTTTCTAGTGATCCAAGACCGAATTTCGTCCGAAAATCATTTTGCAAGGTGGAAGCGAAAATACCTTGGTAAGGTTACCTACAGTTATTTATAATATGATAAAAAATCTATAAATCATTAAATTAACCTTGCATAAATATCGTATTAATCTTTGCACGTAAGTTTTACTTCCACTGTTAGGGTAAATACAGCGTGAACATGAATTAAAAATCAGGTGAAGAACCATCATTGCGACTGATATTTCCTTTCGATATACCACGCAGTAAATAGTCCAAATTTTCTTGGAAAATTCTTTCCGACATTTAGATTTAAGCGGTTAACAAAGAATTCTTCACTGAAATGAGTCAGAAGAAAAAAATACACAAAATAAGTCGAAATATATAAAGAAAATATGGATATTTGTTAGAGAGAGGTAAATACGAATATATACGGTTCTGATCATATTTCAGAAATGTCCTGAAATCTGGGTTTCCAATCACAATTCGTTTCCGCTGGAAATTGTGAACTATTCGGAGCTGTGGTGGAGGAGAGATAAGAGGCAAATGTTTCTTAATTTGGTAACGAAATGAAGGAAGAAAATTAAAAAAGGATACTTTTTCATGCTTCCCCATATAGTGTTAAAAAACCGGCCATATGTGGCGAGATAAGTTCCATCCAAGTCGTTACAAACTACGAGGCAATCGGAAAGCTCGCCAATCTCTCCCACCCGTATCTCTCCATCTCAACCTGTTTCCCTGCATCCTTCGCCAACTCTATCGGGAAAAGGCACTCAATTGCGTATCCAAATCCTTTAAAGGGGAACGTTTAATCCGCGGAAATGTCACTATTCCGCAGTTTTTCATACCGCTTGAGGAATAAAAACGGATGCTTCGAATATTCCAGGAAATATTATGTGTATGAGCCCATGTTACTTGCTCAGAAATTGCCTTAAAGTGAAGATCTGATACAGTATTCTAAGTATAAAGATCTCATGAAGTACCCATGCGATTTATATCATTAAGTCTATCTGAAATTTTAATTATTTTGAAATATTATTTAATGAGTATTATAATAACAGTTTTATCTAACTATGAGATATTAGTAAATACGTATACTCATATTTAGCTATTCTTTCTACTGATTATATCATAGTGATTTTTAACCTGTTTGGATCCCCATTTCCATACAGTTTATTTGTTAAGATTAATAATATAATGTCATAATTAGAAAGTTGTGTCTCACAGACAATGTAACAATTACGTAGTCATCGTGGGTTGCAAATATAACTCGTTTTAATTACTCAGTATAATATGCCTATTCACCTGATATTAAATGTAGGTCCTCTATAGAAAAGCTTCTCGTACCCTTAAAGGGTCACGTGTACCATAGGTTAGAAACCTCTGGCTTAAAGAATGGCAGTTATGGAGTTTCTTTTTACAAACCGTCTCCTTTTATGGGTATGGAAATTACTATACCAATGATATACCAGACTTGGTCGAAGGAGAAGCTAAACTTTTTATGATAAGTATGAACAATAGCAATAATTCTTTCATAGAAAGCAACTTAAATTCGTAAAAAGATGATAAATTAGTTGTGAATTGAATAAAGTTTCTTTTTGAAATCAGATTACTTTTTATAAACTGGTTTGGTAATCTATACGTAATTACAAAGTTCGTGATCAATTATTAAATTTTAGCAACTCCCTACTGTTTTAGAGGGATCCAGTTTTATCGAATTTACTTGCGTAAGGCTCGAGGATGTTTAAATTAAGAGCTCGTGCTAAAAGGTTGAACTTTGGGGTTTCGTCATCAGAATCAATCGATTATTACCAGCTTCCATATTATCAAACCCAAGAGCAAGACTGAGACCAAAGGTAATGAAGGATGCATTTTTTTCCATCCTGTATCAAAGGAAAAAAAATATTCCATTTATCGAAATGGGGTCCGTAAGCAAGCAATTAATGGTTCTGTCAAATCAAATCTGCCGTGCCTTGAACCTATCTGTTGCTAAGCAATAAGCTATTAACCTAGTTAAGCAAGAATCTTAATCCAATCAGATATCTCTAGACGAATTCGCTAACTACCCTCTTCGATCCTATTTCCTTTCGCGATAACGTCGTTAAACAGGCCAAACACAAAACGCAGGAGCTGATTCGCGAGGAAGCAACGCTTCTACATTCAGTATCCCAAGCATTTATGACAATAGCTCCATTAACATTAATGCCCCTAATGACTACCAGTAAAGAGCCGCTAATCAGAACATCCTCTTTGGCCAATTGGTAAGCATATTTGAATCTGCAGCGTCGAATACACAAATATATCAACTTCCAAACATAGGGGAAGTTTCTAAAATGTAAGCAGTCCTGAAGTGGCGAAGTAATCTGTGTCCATGCTCTTAATCCCTTAATTAAATGGTATTTTGAGTGTAATTTATGGTGTAATAAAAACCTTTTTGGTCATCTTACGGTTTTAATACACATGTGCGCCCAAAAACATGCAAGCGTGCATAGATACACAGAAGCAAGACATAAATATTTGTCGAATGGTTTGAAGAAAACATCAATAATACTCATAAATATTTGGAAAAAAATAAAACTCGTTCTGCAAACCACGTCTTTGGAAAAGGAACACGATAAAAAGTTCTTATGTATACAGGTAATGTAAATACGTGTATAAAGTGATAAAATCGTTATAGGTAATGTAATTCTTTATCAGGAAATAACTTTTGAAAGAACCAAATGAAAGACTGCATATTTATCGTATATATGAGAGCTGTGGGCGTTAGATATGAAGGAAGGAAATGATGAGTTTGCGGAAAAACTTTCGCCTTTCTTTGGACGAGCTCCATCTATTTATCATCTCCTTGACACCCTAATTCACTTCCAGCGCTGTTTTTTCCCATCTCCTATGATTGTCCTCACCTTATTCCATTACTGAAAATGAATATTACCTTAAAATATTTTCGCCTAATTAGCCTCAGCATAATAAGGCGTAAGGTTGTTGCCTTCTCAGAAAAGATGTTGGAATGTAACCAGGAAAACCTCCAGAGACTGTTAATATCATTTTCTACGAAGTTAATCATCAAAATTGAAGTAATGTTTAAAGCTTTTCTTGTTGGCGAATGGTGAGACTATAAAAGTTACTCATCAGTATCTCAAGAATCAAAGTATTTCCGAAGAGTATGTAACACATACTACTTTCGACTCCTCAATAAAAGTAATTAGTGGGACGTAGAAAACGTATCTAAAATCTAATATCTTTATGGGATAACCTACATATTTATGGGATAGTAGTAGGTATAACCCTTTCTAATCTAATTCAATTTTTAATTTTATCTGTTCTAAGCTGATTATAACTAATTAATTATATTTAGCTTTGGGTTATAGATAATGTTTAAATTGCCCTCCATTACTTTGAGAATTGCGTGGAAAACTCGGGAACAGTTTTTCTTAAAATATCTTTCCTATGTATAGGAGACTTTTGTCAACTAAAAGTTTTAAACTTCTTAGCTTCCGAAATTTTCCTAAATGGTCGGAAATGTGAATATTTAATAACCGATAGACATGTTAATAATTTTACTGAATTAAACTTGCAATCTCCCTTTCCCTAAACATATTTTACAACCTTGATGTATGCTAGCGATTAGTTGTTTCTGGAATGATACAAAATGAGACTCAATTCTGATATGCGTCATTTATTGAATAAGTAATTCGACTGAACCTGTCACAGATGCTGATAAGGGTATGTTTTCATCATTCTGGAGCGAATTTTGTATTCTGAAAAGGAAAAAAACGATACACTGTACGATTTTCTGATTTTTCAGGCAAAGCACTAAATAGTTAAACTAGAGAAGTAAGAACGAACACTTGGTAATTTTCACAGAAAATATTTTTATTTGCGACAATCAACAGGTCGATGACAATTAGTGACTAGTTGATCAGCGGGATGTAAAACAATGAAGAGCGTTATGAATTTTGCATTTTCGGTAAGGTAATTTTTCAGGAAGTCATAAAGTGGTTCTAAAACACCTATATTGCACTCATCAGTTTAATTTCTTCTTCTTAAAATAGTACTTTTACAAGATGATTTTACCCTGTGAATTTCAGAACATGCAAAACTACTTTAAAGTTTGAGTCATCAAATTTCACAGAAATTTGGTGAAAATAGACTTATTCAAGCGTTTCCAGGAATTAGATTGATTTACCGTGAAAATAAGGGTTTCCAGATAAATGATTATTTAAGAGTTTTAAAAACTAATTTACCGATGTAAAAGGGGCATGAAAAAGAATAATTATACAAATAAAGTCAGCTGTACTTAGATTTGTTCCTAGCTGAGAGAAGTTAATTAATGATATATTAATCATAATACTTAACATAATTTCTCAGTAACACCAATGAAAAACTTATAAAATTCTTAATATGATTTAAAATGTAATGAATGATATAACGATGATTAAATATATCCATGAATATTAATTGTTCACAGGGTACATATTTAACTTCATAACTGCATCTTTATTTTCTTGTTGCTAAATACGTTAAATGAATTCTTGCTTCCAAATGCTACAGCTTAAAACCATAGTGTAAAAAGTAGTACAAGCCTTCATTTCGAATTCAATGACTTTTGGTAAAATATATTTGTTATACAGCTGTAGTACGCACAAAAATGCGTGTTCAAACTAAAAAAATTGATTTGACATCTCTCTTAAAAATAGTTAATTAACTTTTTTTATATGTACTTAACTTTATTTTTTCGAATAAATGATAGTTTCTAATCAATAACGAAAAGAGGCACATTTTCATTCTTCATTTCAACTCATGAAAACAAGTGCCCAACGAAAAAAAATAAAATTGAAAATTAGTACTCCAAGTCACAGATCAGTTCATCTCGCTATGATAATGATAATTACTTAAAAGGCATTGCTCCCTATAGAGGTCTCGTATATTGAAAAGTTTCAAAATAATTCTCGTATATAATCTCGTATATCGAAAATTTTCTCACTAAACAATTTGAAGTTCATATTTAAGTTTTCTCGACACCCGTAACTTTTAGATCTATTTACAAACTTAGTCTACAACCGCAGTTACTCATCCATTATTCTTACGACACAGTGCACTCCATCCCTGAGCTCGGTTTACAAGCTCCCTCAAGATCTCTCTTCCTCCTGCCTGTAACTCATGATTATCTAAAAGAGGAGAAGCCAAACAATTTTAAGAGCTTTCCGCGAAGTATGTGACCGATCAGTGTTGCAACTAGTGCCGCTCATTTTTCAATCCAAGGCATTTGGGTATTTTCTGAAGCGCACTTGTTTCATATTTAGGATTGAATCGACGACATAACGACAACGAATATAACGACAGTATCTGTAACGCTTGCGTTCGTTCAAATTTATAAGGTCGATATAATCGAGGAAAGCCTGTTTCCGTGACGGAAGTGACAACAGTAATAGATAGCAATAAGGTTTGTTTGATACTTATAATTAATAATTAATTGACAACAACAAAAGCTAATGATATCGGTAAATACACAAACATTGATACATATTAATTTTGATACTTTACTACGAATATAATTAAAAACAATGGAAAGGGTTTTAGGTACTTGGAACGATAAGGCGTGCACCTAGAAAAATTCCCAAGGAGAAACGGACATGAAAAAAGTCTGACGGAACGGGGATACGAACCCGGGTCTCCCAATTGAGCTATCCATTGAGCTATTCCACCAGAACATTTCTCTGTCCCGGTTCCGACAGACTTTTTTCATGTCCGTTTCTCCTTATAAATAAAAAATATTAATAATGTGTATGAATGATAAAAATTATTGACAAAAGGTCATCAACACAGCTATTAGTATTACAGGCATGGTTGATTTAAGAGGATGGTTAGTTATCTTTGTTAACATTAAAGAGACGAGGTGGAAATATTTTATGTACAGTAAAAAGGTCCCATTTGCATACTCTGCGACACTACTAATCTAAAATGAGAGTACCATAGTGAATAGTGTGACAAAAGAAAGAAAATATATGCACAATTAACGGAATGAATGAGCGAACTTGCATACTGACGTAAAATCAAAGCAATGTCAGCTTGCGTAGGAAATAGATCGCTTCTTCCAGTAAAAATATCAGAGTTGAATTTCTTGAGAATCATTAATTCGGGAACGCTTTCTGCGGAAACTGATTAACTAAACCGAGTTTGCCAATACGATGAATATCACTTGCTCAAGTTTATTACGCTTCTTTCAATTTTCAGTCTTCCTATTGGATGAACTACGCATTACTCTTCTTTGACAGCTTTTTAAAAGGAGCCTTGCCCGGATTTTTCCAGGAACTACATTATCCCCCCTCTGTCATTAATCC
Source organism: Ladona fulva (assembly GCA_000376725.2). NCBI lineage: Eukaryota > Metazoa > Arthropoda > Insecta > Odonata > Libellulidae > Ladona > Ladona fulva. Next base: position 105,049 of record KZ308624.1, read on the forward strand.
ATCATCACTCTACCGCTTTCTGAATGTGCTTTTTAAGAGTATGAGGTCGCCATTGTTTGCCTGAACGAAATTGTACTTCGAGGTATTATGTAAGGAACTAGCTGCTCGTGTCAACAAAAGTGGTGGAAGCATTTTCTGTGCTGTAAACTACTAGATTTTAACATGGAAAAAAGCCTTTGGAGAACTACGATTATCTTAAAGAAAACGTAGGTTCGAACCTAAAAGTAAATTTAATATTTCCGCAAGATTGCAAGCGAACTTATATTACCTTAAGTGCAAGGCTTTATTTTTCTATTCATTAAATACGGAAATGTGAACGAATTTCCATTGCGTTTGGTCAGTTGACTACTAAAACTATTATATGTATTGCTTTTGCGATTTATTTTAATTTTTCGATCAAAAATGTCGTCAATTTGTTATTTGGTACAACATTTTTAGATTTTTCTTGTTCTTATCGATATTTACAGGAGAGATAGTGACTAATAGTAAAATATCTACATCTACATCTACATAAATACCCTGCAAGCCGCCTTCCGGCGTGTCGCAGGGGGTTGGGTTGGGTTTGAGCAGGGGCCAAGATAGTGATAAAAGATAGTGAGTAATATTAAAAATACTAATGTACTCTGCAAAAATTAATTTTAGGCGTATTACTTTATTTATTATAGTTTTTAAACGAGGAATTTATTAGCATCGGATATATAATCATGTGCATGATGGTGGTTGTTATAAATTATAAGACGAAAAAGTAAATGATCGATACATTTTTACTGTACATCGGTCACCTAGGGTTCATATGGGTTATTTTGGCCCACAATTTGTAGATTTATTCTACATCAGTTTTATTCCGTAACTTATTGCACGTATTGGTATTTTCCTGCTGTGGTATATTTTTCCTAGCTTCTAGCTGAGGTTTTAAAACCCACAAAGTAGTTTTCTTCCTTGCATCTCTTTTTAACTTTATACTACGAAGGGTTAGATGTAAGACGAGACTTGATAGTCTTGAATCTTGCCCTAATTAAGTCGCATTATTATTATTATTAATATATACAAAATAACGAAAAGGTGTCTGTTATTATTCTTTTGTTTACTGATCCTACTTTTATCAGATACTTTTAGTTCCTCACGCCTTAGGTTAACTATAAATAGCTGGAACCTGTCGCAAAAGTTAAACATTTCCTATGGAACTCAGACATACTGGAACTCCAGTATGACAGATCAGACTGGAACTAAGACAGGCTATTTCTGCCTTCTCCAATTCCAATCTGCTTTAAATCTAAGATGATCAGTGCTTTCATTCGAGATAATCTTGTAGTTTTGTAATTTCCTCTTGACATAAGCTACAATCTTTTAAGACTTAAATTAAAAATCACTTGAGACTTAAGAATCGAAGCTAAGTCCTTTAAAGAATGCGATTCTCATCGGCGAATGTAATTCGGAAGATTTTGATTGCCGGCCGCGGTGGCGGAGTGGTTAGCGTGCTAGCTTTCCAACACTAAGGTCCCGGGTTCGAATCCCGCCTACTCGGATTTTTCCGATTAGGGAATGGTTGTGTGTAGTTGTAAATAGTAATAATTATTAAAATGGATGTAATTGGGGTAAACCTGTTTCCATTATAGAAGTTATTATTATTATTATTCCTTCCATTTACGAAGTTTAAAAGAAAACTACGCCAGGCTTTTCTAAAGGGCTTCGTCTTTAGCTTAAATTTCATTGAAAAATACCTAATTGTGATTTAGAAAGTTAAAACATATTTTTAACTCTAAAGAACGCGATTTCATTGCCACGACACAATGAATATCAATTAAAAGGTTCAAGAAAATAGGAAAAAGAGGTTTAAGCCAATTTAATGAACACAGAAGGGCCAAACAACGTTCAATGAACGTTACATAATTTTTTAAATCGCTGAGAGCTTTTCATTTCCAGAATATCATACGATGAATTTGAAGGAAGCACGTTTGACTATGTTGAATAACTTTAAAATTTAAACACTCGACAACCGATTTAACTACTTTCATATAGAAAGGAAAGAAAGTTGGAACACGGCTCATAATTAACTAAAGGTTTTAACATACTCCTTAAGCCGTATTTCGGCAGGCGGAACTCAAGCTAAGAGACAAACGGGAAGCTCTGGATAACCAATTTCTGGAAAAATTCCTATGCGCATTTCAGAGACAATGCCTCTAACCTTGAGTTGCGTCTGCCGACACACGGCTTACGTAGTGTTTAATAAGGTGTAATACTTTCATATACAAAAAGGTAACATGCAAACTGTACGTAGGTGTACATATCTTCAAGAGTCATTACGAGTAATAATCGTAGGTAATCAATTTTATTTCAATAAAAATAAAGTAATTTGGAACAGATGCGGAAATTTAAGAGGAATCAGTGGAAAACAACATCTGGTACTAACGTGAGAAATTTCTTCAACATCCTTAATCCTAGTTTTTCTATAAGTATCCAACGAAATCACCTAAAACTATGGGCACATCCACTTTAAGATTTCTGCCAAATTTTAAACCAATCTAAGATAAAGGTAGGCTTTAGTGGAAAAGCCGGACTCACTTCTTGATCGAAGTTCAACAGCTTATCAATCAAACTTTACTCCAAAAATATCTAACCGCTAAGCCATCGTAATTAAGGCAAACATCGGAAAGCAGGGGCGAGTTTTCCAGAAGTTCTACTCAGAATAAATAACAGAGCTTAAACTTTCTTTAAAGTTTATCACCTGGAGACTTATAAATATTTGATTTCGAGTTATGTCACACCTAGTAAAAGTAATTTCTTAAGCTATCTCTTAGGCACGAAGCTCAAAAATTCATTAAGCTTAATACTGTACACCCACACCTTAAAATTAAAATAAGAATAACATCCTCAAATTATTTTCTCTATTTCTGAGACTGAAATCAATCAAGTAATGTGATTTCAATTGAACTACTCTTCATGCATCTTGTATGAGAGGCTTCACTGCACGATGATACTCTTCATATGTTTTACTATGATCTCATTTCAGGAATTACTTAAAAGTCGTCCTAGAAGAGGAACGCCAAAATTACGGCCCGTTTTAAAGCAATGAATTACGTTTTCTTCAAAAGTAGCACGTGCTATAGCGTAGTTATCTTTAAATTCATGGTTCAGAACTATTGAGAATATTCAGACTAAAAGATTGCATCCGAAAATGATGATAAAGCATGGAATTTTTTACACTTACAAATTAAGTCATTAGCAAAACGTTTCATTGTACCTTGGCAATTAAAAATAATTTGACTCAAATTTTAAGAATTGGATTTCCAAACAGAAGAAGAAAACAGATTTACGAGGAGAGAATATATTGCAGGCAACGCAGATTTCGATAGGAAATAGTATTTGGATAGACTTGGAGACAACAATAACGAATTACTCCCAAATAGGATTTTTATGTATTCCCGAAAAAATGCCTTAAACTATTACAGTAGCCTCGTAATTGTGTATGTATAGTATCCAATAAAGATCCACAGCACTGGCATGGATGAGTTGCTGATTTTTTGGCAAATAAAGCTTGTCTACCAAATATTGGAAAAAAATTAAATATCTGACTTAGCTATCATGGGTTCGAGCCCAGAAAATCCAGAAAATTTTCTCAAAATAACGAGGTCACTAATTTTCCTTTTGTTTCCACATCCTATTTGTTGTATTGACTGAATAAAGTTTTTTTGTGGGTCCAGTAAGTCCCAATCAGGACGTGTTTATTACCTTGTTCCTCGATGATAATCTGTTGAATAAAGTCAATATTGAATTCTTTAAAAGTTCCATTCAAAAGGGCATTATGGTACACTTACATAGACAGTTCCACACAGTTCCGGTTCTGTGACGAAAACAGGGGTAATAGTGCTATTTTTGCTTTGGTCCTCATCACAGTGAGCGAAGTTTTTATTTTAATCTAGTCTCAATTCATCGATTCGCCAGGTCTATTTACGCTTTACTGCAGCCATCAAGGAATGCCTAAGATAATCATAACATTTTCAAAACCCAATCCGTAGTCACATGCTGTAGGAAAGTTGCCAAATCGTCTCTATTGGCTAATTGTCTCTATCCATAAATTGGCTTTCCCTGGCAGAACACATTCACCAACCTAAAGGAGGAACGGACCCCTTCAATGTCTCCTTTTATAACTTGATATTCTCGCTCGCTATATTGGAGAAGAATAACAGCCTACGTGGTACGATCGTAAAGCATTATGAAAAAGGCAATGAATAATGTTATAAAACTTGCCTTCGCGAATCATTTCCTCCAGCGTGTTCTCATTTAGGAATAATCGGATGGACTTTTCCTATTTTTTAAGGCTTTCTCAGCTCTCGAACACTGTTTCCCAAGCCCTAAAATATAGCTGAGAGCGGTATCCTATTTTCAATGGATAGTGATAGCCATAAGACCCGTAAACGAAACCGGAAGCGTGAGAAAGACGTAGGAGTTTATATTTCTCGCATTTTATCCTCAACCTTGATCATACTGTATAACCTTAGCTATTGAAAGTTTGGTTCGCTTAAGAAATCTACTGCAGACTTAATATTTTGCACTCAGTTTTCGAAAAGTTTCCTCAGCAGAGAGAGAAAGGGCTCCGCTTAGTGGCGCCAACAAACACTAGAGGTCCTCATAGAGGAAATCATATTACAAAGTATTAGAAGAGGAAAACGCCCATAAGAAAATGCACCAGCAAATGGTATAGTATTCAACCGTCCGCTGGTCCCGAACCCTCCTGAAGCATTGGCGGTCGCTATCTATCTCAAGGATACGGTGTTGGTTATGTACAGAATTGTTTGAAATTTCGATGTGGATATAAATAAAGATAAATTCAGTAAATTTGAAAAGAAGTATAATACTATAAAGTTTATTTCAGTGTGTTAGATACAAGATAGAAAGAAAGAAAAACAGGAAGATTTTAAGCAATATTTTAGTGGTCGCAATGCATCTCGTGGATAAAATCAAATTATGCATGAATTTAAATATTATCGACACTCATTAATTATGGATTATCTAAGAATAATTCTAATTTTTCCAAGCTAAGGTAAATTAAAATTGATTAAAGCGATAGGAAATGAAAAACTAAACTTCCGAATACAAGATCAAGAGAAAATTTTCGCATCCACTGTTGCTCTGTATCTCACTGATACTTATCGGTTATAACTATAATTTGATTAAAAATGCTGACTCCAATGGGATTACAGGTCTGTGACTAACTTATAAGTCCTCTATTAATGCGGAGTAGAGAGCGTTCTAGCAATCCAACCCCAAGGTCCCGGGTTCGAGTCCCGGATAATCGGATTTATCTTGTCAGGTTATATGTATTACTCTATTGTTACTCTTCACGCTTCTCTTGTAATTGTCGATTAAATGGATGTTTGTAAAGGAAAGTAAATAAAGAAATTGGAAGTTAGTTGGAAGTTGGATCCCATCACACAAAATATAACAAAATATGCGTTCCTCAGAATTCATATTGCAACCTGCGGAGGGATAACCTAAGCTCATATAGGCGTGCTCCAGAAAGCCCAAGGGTATACGTAAGTGAAACAGTTAACGTGAAAGTGATGTAACCGAATAATACCTCATATTATAAGAGAATATTAAGCTACAGTTATTTGATGATAAAGCCGATTTGCCAATGTTAAAGTATGAAAGCGGAGCTTGGATTTGTTTAGAGACAACTATGAGTGGATTGAATTAGGAGGGGCAAAAGAGAGAAAAAATGGAGGGACAAAAAATGAGATGAATAAGCACAATCGATCGCGGCGAAATATGTCCACTTGATCTGTGTGAAGGGTGTTTTATATTCAAAAAAGGGATGAATGAAGTCAAATGACGGATTTTATGCAATGTGGACGTGAGCTATCTGAAAGGGAAACCGAGAAAAGGGTTGGATTTCGTGGTTGTGAAATGGGATATCGGGGGTTAGACCAGAGAAAGAACAAGAATTACGGAAGAGGCGTATTTAAATGGAAGAAATACGCAGAGATGCGAGTGGGCTATTATGACCAAAAGAGATTGTGAGCTTACCTCCTCAGAAAGAGCATATAATCAGGTTTTCATGTACGAAGTAGCTTACAAAGGAAGAATTTTCATAAGGAATGTGATACTAAGAAAACGTCTTTTAAGTTCTATTGGAATAGTGAAACGCTCCGAATTTGTCATTCCTCGTAAATTTAATGTTTCCATCAATTAAGTCAATGCGATTTGGTAAGACTTTGTGGATAATGATGGAGGGACACTTAATGGCAGGAGAGAAAAAGTAAAAGATCTTCCATTATCATGGACAAAAATGTCCATTATCATACATATCAAGGATTAAGGAAAGGTTTGAATACTTTGCAAGATAAAGTCCTGCGGCTGTTTCCAAAGGATTATATCAATTATTATCATACATATCAATTATTATATACACATAACTGTAGTGTGTGTGAATTTCGGTACCACCAGTTGCCAAATTCATTTGCATATTTCTTTATGAAATATTGTACTCATTATATGTATATTTTAGTCCAATTGTCAGTTTTTGAATAATTATAAATACTAAAACTCAAGGTGTTCAGGCCGAACATTGTGGAACGCCATCTAAATAAATTAATAAGTTCTTCGTATTTTCCACAGTAAACTGTGGAAAATACGAAGAACTTATTAATTTATTTATTATAAATACTATTTCGGTCTCATAATGGTCTTTCAACATAAAATAATGGACACGGATACAAGTAAATGTAATCCTGTCACATATCACAACAACAAGACTAAACCTGTAAAATATATAGTCACTCAAATCGATTAATAATGAGATTTGTAAGAAGAATTATATGACATGGTAATGCACTAGATAAGCTGGGTACAAATACGTGCTTTTAAGAGTTTTGGTTTGATTTTTAGTGGTTTCGTAGATATTGAAAAGGAATGTCCGTTTAACACTATAATAAGTTCAGTGTCATTATAGTTCATTAATCGTATTTTGATTCACGTGGCACATAACAGGTTTTCTTAGGAATGCCTCAAGGATTCCGAGTTTATAACAGCAGTTTTGGCGAACTTTGGGATCGTAATTATTGTTTCAAATATTTATTCACTGGAAATGGTGATTAGAAAGAATCCTACGGGTCAGAGAGAATTTTTTGAGAAAATGGTTTACTTTATTTGTTTATTCTGTGAGTGAAGGAACTCTTTATTGTAAACGAAAGGACATCTGATAAAAACCTAAAATAATTGACTACATTTTATGGGATGCATAGTGAAAGAACTAGTGGAACCGTTGTAAGTATCGTATTTTTATTGCAGTTGTTCGTGTCAGTGTAAAGAGGATTAATTAACGTAATGAGTATTGTGGGAGTTAAAATTTTAAAAAATCACCACAACTTGTCTTTATAGTATATATACCGAATAATTTGTATTTGTACGTTTGCATTTTGATATTGATTCAGCAGGCATGTTGAATTTTCATTCCTTAAACTATCATTGCAATTAGTATAACTAACCCGATTCTTTGTATTGCGCCAAACATCTGTTTGTAACTTTATATTCTGCCTCCTGATTTTCAACTTATATGTATCGTTGAATGTACTTATAGTAAACATTAAGAAAGGGTTAGGCCAGGGGTGTGGCCAGGATTTGTCCATGGGGGGATTTAGAACAAAAGAGTAAGTTCTTCATTGATTGCAACCCAGGGGCAGGAATACTTCTGCCCAAAATCTAACGAAAATATAAACAGATTTATTTTAACCTGTATACCAAGCGAATCTCCAGCGGTGTCCGTATGGCGTAATTAAGAGAGGCCATCCTATCGTATGCTTTCGTTTATTGTTGGCTCTGTTCTCATGAAGGGGGGTGTGAACTCCCAAAATCACCCCCAGACTCTCTCTTGGTTGGGCTCAAGTAGGCTTCTTTTCCACCAAACCTCATCTATCAATACATACTTCCTGAAATTTAGATATAAAGCAAAAATAAAACAAAAGTATCGGGTTTGACGATGAAGTTAAATCTTGGTAAATATCTTCTAGACATTTCTCTGTTGATCTCTTACGCTCCCTTGTGAAAGCGAGAAAATTGTTTCCTTCTCCTTTGCTACATAGTTTGGTTAGCAAACGCCTCCTTAAGGGCACTTGGCATAGTAAGCTCTTTTATGTGTACCGAGCAGCGAAGGCTCGAGGTTTTGCGGAGAGGGGTATTGGAAGGCGAGGTATCGCAAAGGGGCGGGTTAACGAAGGTGTTGGTCTGCTGGCGAGGGTCGTGGGGGAGGCTCAAACATTTCGGAAGCGCGAGATAAGAGGAGATGAGTTAGCGGAAAGCGCACGTGACGTGAGAGGCAGCTGAATTCGAGGAAGAGTCGATTGGGTCAAAGGCCTTGTGGCACCAGATGATGGAAGAATGGAAGGGAAAAGGAGAAAACGATGATGAAAGGTAGTCCGCTGGCGGAAATGCGTGGAAAACATTCTCACGAATAATTCCAAGAATCTCCGGAATAATGAAGATAATGGCGTATCTTTGTTATGATGTGGAAGGAATTGATTTTCTTTCACACGTAAGCTCGTAAAGTCAAAAGCAGAGGGATGATGTCATAAACAACATTGGCGCTATTTCTCATTTCATAAGAAGGTTCTTCTATTTTACGATTCAGTACTCTATGGAATCACATTAAAGACTGAGTGCTCCTGATTTGGAATGGCTTGGAATTATAATAAATGTTTCCACCGACAAAAAACATTCACAAAGAGAATGGGACGTGAAAAACCTGGGAATGTTTTAGGAGAGAGTAAAAGAAAAAGAGAGATAGATTAAATAAAGGACAGAAAAAATTACCAAAATTATAATCGTATACAAGAAGTATGACAACGTAATTTTTCTTCGTCAATGAAAGTTGACTATAAAAGAAATTTAAATATAGTGTAATAATATATAGTGTAAGGTATGAACATTGGATTCACAGTCAGTTGCGTTTGTGATGCTACTACAATTAAATTAAATATAGAACTACATTGTGCTATATAATAAGCATAATTACTAAATAAGGTCGTCATTTGTTTGAACAATACATTTTTATGAGGTCAACCACGACGTACAACTTGGATATTCATACTTTTTCGAGTCCGATAACAGTATATGATATTTAGATTATGATCACGACATTCTTTGACGGTATGTTACGATTTAACAAACACCGAAATATACAGAACAATGTATTATTCATTAATTTCCATACGTACTATTGTAATTAATATAAAATATTTTGCGTTGCAAGGAACACGTATGAATGTGTTAAGTAAATACCTCTACCTTGATCTCTGCACAATATAAATATTTTAACTGTTATTCTTACTGCTAATTTATTCAGAGAACTTTGTTGAATTCATCCCAAAGTGAGATGAACATTGAAGTAATATCATAGACAGAGGGAACTTAACGGTGTTTTTGTATCTTGAATTCTTAAATAAACATTGCTTACTATGCATAAAATAGTTGGAAAGTATCGTGGCATCAATTTATTATAAAAGTACAACTAACATGGTAACTTCCAGCAAAATGTTTCTTTTTGTATCATAATTAACTTAATATATTACACTGTCTTTTTCGTTTTGTTAATTTTATGTCAGTATTAAAAATATCGGAATTTTGACATAAATGTCAATATTTCTTCTTTCCAAATCGTCATAACCACCTAAAAAACCAATTATATTAATTTTAACGGAGGAATAGCGTAGTAGGACGATGTACTCTTAAAAGAGTCTTTCTAAGTTGAACATAAAATCCTTGAAGTGGAAATGGGCAGTTCCATGAGGAACATTTTTGGGAACAAAGAAGAGTTTTTTTCTCTTTGCATCAAATAGCAATTTCTCCAAAAGATTTCGAAAACAAGAAGATGTCGTTCCGAGGGAAAAAGGGAAGAGGAGGTAAAAAGCATTCGCAGAATCGCAAAATTAAAGAGACCTGCGCAGAGAGTGATAAAAGAAACGGCCCGTGACGAGAAGGTAAGCAAAAGTAATCGCTCGTAGAAGAAAAACCGGTTTGAATGACGGCTGGTTGAATGTTCGTGAACTACGAGAATGGGTGATAAGTTACGCCGAGGATATAAACCGAACGGAATCTAAAAATATATAACTTTAGAACCTTAAACGAGACGGGAATCTGTTATTTATTTTGTAAAAATTCCGATTTTCCCATCCTTACAGCGTATGTCTTTGAGTTATATTTACGAATCACGAAATTCGCTGACTTGCAACTCAACAATTAACATTTATGTTTAAAGAGCTTACTTATTTTTCTTATTTACTCGATATAAAATGTTTTATTAAATGAAAAATGTATGGATTCTGGAGAGGTATGGATTACAAAACCCTTATAGACTATGATATCTTGGTGAATAAAAAACAGGTTAGAACTAGGGGTTGCGGAAGCTAGTCCAGACATCCGAATTTGCCATTTTCAGTGAACAGCAACAAAAACGGGGAGGGAAATAATTAGTTAGTTTATATCTTTAGTAGGAAATAATGAAACTAGGCATTTTCCTTTTTTGTCTCACCACAACAGTTAAAGTTCGAAGCCCTTGTTGCGACAGATACATCTGCTTTGCTGGGTTAAGGAGTAGTGGGTGGGGAAAGGGTTCCTTTCAAATTGATCAGCTCTCGGTTGCCCATCACTACTTTTCATCAACTCGCGTTTTACTGACGCCTCGTTTGGCTGACGGCTGCTGCTTACTTTTAAATAATACATGGCGTTCTGCAGTTTTAAAAATTGAAAATAGAGTTGAAATGGCCAAATATTGTGAATAAACCAGGATGATTTCATTTGTGGCTTCCTTAGATTAAAAAAATTAAATTAGATGAGAACTGGATTCTATATTGTACAATAAAGAATACTTAACTAACTAACTACTCCCCGTTGATAATCAACGAACTGTTTCGTTGTTTTGGAGAAGAATGTCACCGTAGAGTTGATGAATTCCTATTTAGCATTTATCATTAGTTACTTCCCTGACGCACACGAGATGTCTCGTGGAAGAGAATGGTTTAAAATCCAGTTACAACCGACACAAATCGTATTTAGGATTCTGTTTTTTGACCCTTTTTACTCCCAGAAAGAAATCTCAGTTAAGCTTTCGAGCGTATTGAGGTTGAATAGCAGGCTTACCTTTATTTGCGTTTCATTTGTGCGTCTCTATTGTTTTGCCCAACATGTGAATATACCGTAAACAATTTAATTTTTAACGAAATAAGTAAGTGAAATGTAATATTACGTAGCTATCCAAGGGCAAAAAAATTTCTCTCCGTTCTTAAACGTTCTACGTACAAACACAAATTATCAAATCAAGTCCAAATTTTCAGGGAAGGGGTTTAAGGGTTTGCAAAATAATTTTATTGAAATTTCACGAAAAATTTCAACATATAAGCTTAAATCATATGAAAAGTAGCATTAAAAAAATCAAATGCAAAGGCTGTTTGGAAAGGGAATTACTTTGCTCGGAAGACCCACGTGGCTGAATATCAAGGATAAACAGGTGTGAAAAAATAACGGAATAACTGGGACTCGAACCTAGTTTTGTGGGTTCGAGTCCAAACATGTCGTTATTTTTTCACGCCTTCTTATCCTTGGAAATCAAAGGCTATTTAAAAGCTACCCAATAAAAACCATTTCAATTTTTTATTGATATCTTATGGAAGATGTCAGTTAAGTGACTTTGGTCAAATGGCAGATCGCTTAAGGTGGTTTCGGTCAAGTTACTCGGTCAATTTGGCGAACGAGAATATCCCGAAAAGAAAAGAGTGCGGAGATCGATGCAGTGAGAGAGGGAAAGGGGAGAGAGTGGAAAAGTCGTACTTGTACGTGTGTGACAAAGACGTGTGAAAGTTCAACAGGAGGAATTGAGCGCTGTGGGTGCAAACTGGGTGATTTACGGGCGAAGCCGTTTGTTTTGAAAGTAGGCGCTGGAGTGAGTGATTGCGGAGGCGGTCGAAGAACCCCTTTCGCTCATCCGTCGTTCGCGTAGTCGACGAGACTGATTTCCACCACGAACTGCGCATACGGGTGGAGGCAGACGTCTTGTATCACGTGATTGCTCCCCAGGAAAACTCGATAGAGAGCATATTAGATCTTTATTGAGTGTGTGCTGCCAAGTTGAAGAATAGCCATCTCCTCGTTTATACATTGGAGGTGTATTTTCGGGGCGTCAGCTGAGCGGAATTTTCTCGTTTGACGAGGAAAAATTTTAAAACATTCGATCATTGGCTCTATTGATTTCAGCTGAAGTAACGTCCCATACAATGATGTAGGATGAATAAAATACTAAAAAACTCTACAGCTTAAGTTGAAATAAGGGTACAATTATTATCAGGGACATCCTTCTTACATAACCTCTACTCCTGTTGATTGCGACATTTTTCATTTGCCTTTCGAAACGACACGGGTGAAAACGTATATTTGCCTGTATTTTCGTCTTACTATTGCTCGTGGCTGTGATTATACGAAAGTAACTACTAAAAAGTGAGGCCTCGGTGATGCTGGATAGTAATATTCACCTTGGGTACTCCCCTTAAATTGAATACGATGAAAAATTTAATTCACTTGTTTTATGGTGTTCTACTTATATGGACTTATTTCAATAATCGTATTCTAGTTAAGCATAGATAAAAATAGCGATTTACCTCACTTTTAAAAATTCCTAGCTTACCTCATCAGTTTTCCAGAGCCGAACTTCTCATCGAGGCGATGTCAATACAGGCATGGAAAATATAACCTGTTCATTTCCTTGTCGCTTCCTTAACGAATAAAAATCATGGGTAGGATATATTTTCGCATTGAATTCTAATTTGTTTCTGTAATAAATCACTAAAGAAACATTTAAGCATGTACTGCTTTCAACCTATCACATGAAATACTGAGAACAACTTTAAATTCTCTAATTAATATCAATGCTCAAGAAATAGTATTAATCATTTGAAATTATTTCTATGTCCTTAACAATGCCATTAATAATTAATAATTGCCATTTAAAATATCTTTCATCACGGAGTATTACGAAGATGTTGTTTTCTGTGATGTGCAAGTACTCGCAACGAGGAATATTTTGAGAGAGCTTGATTTTCGTAATTAATTGATAATGCTTGGAGAAAATTTCCTATCATATTTATCTTCTTAGCAATAAAAAATCAGGGATTAAATATTTTAGCAACTTAACCATAAAAGGCAAGGAATTATACATAATATATCAATTTTATTCCAATTGTATGTATGTCCCTCTTTAATTAACTTCCTTGCAACTCGTATGGCCTGGAAAGACTATGTGAGTTAAAAAATGAAATATTGTTCGCTGCAACTATAACATCCTATAATATAATCGTGTCTGTTGGATCAAAGTGCGCGCTGTGGTGTTTCATGATATTTTTTTGCTTTGGCTATTAACTGGCGCTGGTGTTGGGGATTCCGGCGGTCGCCTTGAATGTATAGCTCTCGCAAGAGGACAGACTCTTCCGAACCTCCTTAAATGGTACATCTAATGAGATCAACAGCACAATGTGGGTATATACTCATTGAACCAGCTTGCATTATCTTTTCGTTCCCCGTTTGGTCCAACACGCCGTAATCAAGTACACATATGCATCTTTGTTCATAAAATCAGTAATTTACTCATCCTCTGTGGCTCAGGGGGGCCTTTCTGCTATTTTAAAAGTGTTTCATATTTGAAATCTGGTACAACTACTATTTTCTGCATCGTGCCAAACGTATTATAATTACGGAATGAGTAAACTAATATTTTTACAAGGCATGTTTTTTTTAGCGAGTATGTTTATGCTATCTACATAATGTCATCTAGAATTAAAGGCATGTGTGTTCAAAATACTGTAGGTACATTTTATGCAAAAAGTACAAATATACATCTCAGATGGGTATAATAATGTTTGAATAAAGTTAGGATATTGATTAAGATTTATAACTATGTAGCTCGAAAGTTAATATCGAATTTATTTAGTATATATCATTCAATGTACAGATGTGAAGGTTGATTAGTTAATGAATCTAAATGAACTGAGATAAAAACGTTCGTTAAGTTTAGTAATTAATACAACCACGATTCATTATAGATTAAGTAATATTAATGACATTCCCTATTCCGCATTCAGAGCCATGGAATTCATTCGGTGGAAATATAAACTTGAAAGAAACTCATTCGCGCTATCCGTACTCAATGAACGAATTAAAGCTGAGTGAAGCGAAAGCGGTTATTCTTTTCTGAGATCTATAAAAGGAATAGCGTCTGATGACTGCTCACATTAACGGTTTGATTTTTTTATTTAAAACCGAGACCAATGTCCTTTTCGTCTGGCCTTTCCATTATTATCGCCGCACGATTAAACAGAGCTTTTGGACGGAAATAAATCCCGGGGTCGTTTCTTCGGATTGCGTCGGAAGATTGCTCATGAAATTGTAAGTGTAGCGAGGGAAAGAGTTTGTTTCCTTCACATTAAAGACTGTAAATCAGAGGACGTATTTATTCGGGAGGGATCCCGACTATGTAGTCCCCCAGATAAAACAGACATTCATCACGAATGCCTATTTACACCTAAAACCTTCCACAATTGGCTACCTGAAGTTTTGGAAGGAGGATGTGACTTCCTAGGCAAGGTGAGGCGTGAGGTACCCTTGCTTTTCTCATCGAGCCTGAATGCTTTGTATACATGGGGTCTAAGAAATTCATTATACTTCCTGCTGAAGTGAAATTGGAGTTAAAACAAAATTGTGTCTCCACCAAACTCTATAACGCTTTCCATTTTCTTTTCTCTAGAGGTGGCAAAATATAAACACCCACATTACACAGAAAGGCACCCGGTGATATGGTCCCAGGGTGATTTGGCCCCACGACTATTTAGTCCGCGGCGATTTGCTGCTACGATGATTTAGTGCTACACTTTAGGACTACGCGCAATAAATTGGTTGCTGGGCAAGGCTGAGCTTTGTCATAATTAATTTTTAGTGCTGGATAGAATGCAGAAATTATAGTATATACGACTATTCCCTAATCAGACAATTCCCACCAGTCGGGACTCGAACACCCTAACCACTCCACCGTCGCTGCCGGTAAGCATCATAGATTCATTGTCGAGATGCGTATAAAAATCAAGGAAAATTTGTTTATTTTCTTTTTGAAAACAAAGTAACGTCAAGTTAATCCCTCTGCTATATACGTATATTTTATTTTGCTACTTAGTAATTACGAAATAAGCCAAACCAAAACCTTGTCTCGAAGCTGTCAGCTTACTCCACTACGGCCTTCTCTTCACCTTTTCGGCCTTCCTCCCCTTCCCGCCTTAACACCATCTCCTCCTCTTTTTTCTACGGGTTATTCTACTATTGTTTTAGTTTTAATTTCTGAGCCACCTGATGAATACGCTGAAACCCGGTCCTGCTAAATAGAACCTTTTGAAATAGTACAAATTTCCTACTTTAATTTTTAATACTTCATTAGCTAATCACAGCCAAGAGGAAAATAAAAGACATTTCAAAGTTGGGCAGTTACAGTCTTATACAACACGCTGTGTGAAGATTCTTCTAATTTGCGCATAATCTTCACAGAAGCAAACCGTTTCAAAGACATGTGTACATCGGCAGGATTACTCGAATTCGTACTTCGTATCGTAATTCGTACTTGTCATGTGAGAGCATGACTTGGAGAGCTTAATAAATAGTAATGAATTATAACTTCAGAAGCAATTATTCGGAATCTGGTTGCATTAACGATGCTTCCGAATTCAAAACTCGTTAAACGATAATTGTGCTCAGAAAATTTATTTCCTCTATCTCATTACCAATTGAACTACATTTCATTTCAAATTTTTAAGAGCGATGAGTTAACGATTTTCATTGATTTCGGAAGCAACAGGTTGATGTTAAAAACGCAACGTTCGTTCCCCACGCTCTGATCTTTTCGACTATGAATCTTGTTTTCACTTGCCTGCGTAGTACTCACGTAAATAACGATAAATTGAAAATTTATTGTATGTAAAATTCAATTAAGGGTTCATTTATTTCATATTACATTTTCAATGATCGAACATAGGTGTGGTCATATTTAATAACACGGTAAAAGTTCCACCATAGATAATTATTAACGCCATTAATGTGCTGAAAATTAAAGTGTTAAGGAGAGCCAGAAACTGAAATTAGTTCTATGATATTTACGTTTTCTATTTCATTTCTTGTTTCCTATATCATTTACGTTTTCTATTCTAGTTTGATCTACTCTATCATTTCTGGGAATGACTGCGAATGTGATGTCTCAAATGTCTCATTATTTTTTTTGCAGTATCCTTGCATTATCTTTCATTATTATTTTCTTCGATACTATCTCCATATTCCTTAACTTTTGTGTACATTTTTACTTTTTAACTTATCGTAATTCTTGTATGTTCAACATGCAATAGGGCTCTGGCCGTGAATAAATCGTTATTATTATGATAATTATTATTGTTAACGTACTACTTATTTTCACTCAAGACTGTCAGAGATGAAAAAAAAGATTAGCCTTTTCCTATGATATATTCACATTGTGGCATTGGATCTAGTAATTGACTTACTAAGGCAAAAAAAATACAGTAACGAACGACTCGTGACGAAATTTGACATTGGAACGCAGAAACTACTCATTAGACATCAAAAACGACTCGGAAAACAAGGGTATTACGTCGAAAAATGAGGAAATGAATATAAATAATGAATAAGTAGCTTATTGATTTTCAACAGCATAAGAAAATTTAAATTTTTGATACCCCTCGTATCTAACGAAAAGGTTAAAAGTTTATTTTTTTTAAATGAAGATATATCCTTAGCTCTCTCTGGATCTAAAAAATAAAATGAATTATTAGTTGACAAAGTCTTTCTCTTCTTTTGTCAACTACCATTGCTTTCCACAAAGTTACGCCTGACCATTTAGATTTTATGAATTGTTAGACCCATTTTTCAGGATGTTAAAAATAAAAGTAAACCTAGAGTCATTTTGACCCCATATCGCTCTTTAAAAAGATTATTTCACTGCGTCTAACTGGTGCTTAGAGCAAATCAATCGATTGTTAGCTAAATATTTTATTCTTTTCCATTAAAAAAAATGGAGAGAAGGAATCAAAAAATTATCTAATCTCAAAATCTAAGACTTGGGTATTTCAAACCATTTAGCCTACTCATATGCACCGGAAGGAAGGTTCTGCTATAATCCAACATTAGCTCACAAAGCATCCACACAATTTTAACATGCTTCTGGTATAGCATTGACATCGTCTTCCTCTCCCTAGCCATCGTAGCTTTAAACTCGATTCATTCCTTAGCGCCCCAAAAGCGTTATAATAGTATTACAACAGAAATGACCCAATTTATACGCCAAACATTTACTCCTGTTTCGCTGAGTGAATAACAACCCGATGACTTTTAGGTCAAAGGCCAACTTTTAGGAGGAGAGGTTTCGTTAGTTTGCTCGGCACCTTTGTAATTTATATCCCGTGAAAGCGAACGCACCCCCCAGCGCATCTCAGTTCTTTGACGGGTCATGCGCAACGCACGCATCGAGATAAATCTTTCGGTCTTTGACGTGTTTGGGTAAAGTGTTCCCGCGGAAAATGACGAGAGGGGGGTCTGGGGTAAACATCACTGAAAATAGAGAAACAACGCTTCCAGGAGAGGCGGTAACCAGATATCAGCGCAAACGCTGGATTTCGACACTCTGGCCGCTAATTAGAGCCAATTTTGTGACGACTGACGACAGAAAGGCCGTTAAAGGGATTTAAATGACCTTTAATGTAGGTGTCAACGGATGCTTTGCTATTGTTAGGAGCCGATAGAGTCATTCAGTGTACCGATCGAGTTCCAGTGAATTTTTATTCCCGTTTTGGACGCACAAGGAAACAGTTAGTCAATATTTGGGTCCGATTTTAAACTCTACCAGGAAATTATACTGAAAAAGATAATTTAGCGTTAATTATTAGCGGGACAGTTGCTTTAAAGCTTCAAAAACACTCCGTAAGTCGTATGTCGACAGGCGGAACTCGCGTTTGGAGGAAAACGGCTTCCACAATTGGAAATGAACTAATTTCCAACTGTGGGATCCTTGAGAATGGAAGCTTTATTTCCGAAATACGCATACGGAGATTCCCAGAAATCAGTTATCCGGAAAATCCCGTTTGACTCTAAACTCGAGTTCCACCTGCCGACATAAGGCTTACGGAGCGTTTTTGAACCTTTAAAGCGTTACAACTTTGATAAAATCCCTCGGGTGGAACTCGCTCCAGGAGAGAAGATCAGATTAACGACGGAAACTTTTAGGAAAATTTGTCGGTTCAGAATTTTTAGACGAAGTTTACATTTTAATTCCGGTAAAAAACGAGCGCCGTCTCCGAGAGGCATCGACAAAGCTTTAAACGAAGTAATCACTAAAACAGATAATTACCTCTGGTCTTTTTTTTCCGCGTAGAATCAGAAAAGCTACTAGGGAAGATTAGGTAAGGGATTAATACACCCCCTGCCATACGCCACTGGCGGCTCGCGGGGTATAATCCAAACCAAAATATCGAAGCTGACCACATCACCTAGAGAATATCCACGGGCCAAAATGGGTTGATGAAGTTTAAGAGGAAGGAGACACCTGATATCACGTTTCGGCTAAAGAATGTGATTCTAGAACACATTATCTACGTTTGCCGAGGTTTAACTGTACTTAATTCTTCCTTTTACCTATGCTGCAGTGTTGAAAATGTAGCCTTTAAAATTCTACTGTAAACACAGTGAAAACTCAGGATTTGGGAAAATTTTATATTTGAAGTATATTTTACTGTTTAAATATTCTTGGTTCGTACTCCACGTCTTCACTTCTTCCACTATGAGAGAATTTGCGTCAGAGAGAAATTCTGAGATACCTTCATTAAGTTTAAAGTATATAGATTTTGTGGTGCCTATCTGAGATCGTGGTTGCGGACGATGCCGCTAAGTCGGACGAACTCACGAGTCCTTGCCTACGAAATTTCCCGAACTCCCGAAGAGGCACAACTAATTACTCTGGCCGGAGAACCCAATGCATAGAGCCATCCACTGGCAATTTGGAGACGTGGTTCGAGTCCTGGTTCCTTCAGACTTTTCTTATGCCCGTTTCTCCTTGGGGATTTTCCTAGGTGCACGCCTTTACGCGCTAAGTCACCTCTACCCGTTTTACTTAAGGGGGTTCCCTTTACATCACTTTGTGAAGCTAGTACATCCACGAAGTCATAACTGTGGACGATGCCGCTGTGTCGGACAAACTCCGCACTTGCCTAAAGAGAGATTTATTAAATATCCTTTAATTTGTATGTTAATTCAATTTTATCGGCTTCAGTTCGTTTTCGGTCAAAACATACTCGGTCTTCTCATAAAATGCTTGGAATGAGTTGAGAGGCAGAAAAGAAGAACCGATTTCTATTGCTCTAGGAGATCATAAGCAGAGGTAAAACTGAGAAAGCAAAGAAAATATTTAGCTAAGCATTCGTTCATTAATAGAGGGACTAAAGAGTGGAACAGTTTGCCTGAAGAGGTCTTCATACCCTTACCTAAGAATAAAAAGAAGTTTAGAAAACGATGCACAGCTAGTGAGGTATAGAAATGTAAATTATGTAAATATTTTTAAAGAAATTAGATACGGTGTAATATAAAGGGTGTAACATGTAGAAGCGATTAGATATTCCGAAATTTATTTGAATTAACAATGAATAGTCTTTTATTTTTTATTTTATGAAACTTTAATTTTACTTGAGATTTTTTTACAATGAATGGCTTTTAATGAATTAATCTAACATGTACATTTTTGAGCAATACTTGAAGTGTTGAAGTCGCTAATCACTGTTTTTGATGACAAAGCGAGGGATTTTGTGGTAAAAATTAACATCTGTAGGACCATCTGAATGAGTTTTAATAAGGAGATGAAAGTCAACTGTTGGCACTAAGAATAGAAAGAGAAAAATAGTGAACAGGTTTCAGTGGCTTTCTTTCCTGGGAAGGTAGCCCCAAATTCGAAGCTAGAAGAGCTTTTAGCGGTGGCTGAATAACATTTCACAAAGCGAAGGAGACGGTTGAAAAAGTTCTCGGAAAGGGAAAGATTGTTAAATCCTTGTTTGGATACTTTTCTAAATACGAATGACACATGTACCCCAAGGAAAGAGGATATCAAAAGAATGGAAGCTTGGAAGTGGATATAAGAACTACACTTGAGTTTGTGCTGATAGAAAACGAACAAGGTACTGCTGGAATCTGTTAGAGAGTAAAGAGTGAAAAGACTTTTGGAACCTGTTTACGGGGTCCAGAGTTTTCTTATATTTTGTATCGTAATTTCTCTCAATCCTCTTTTTTCTCTCTCCTCATGTTAAAAGAGGAATTTTTTTGCCATCCAAAGCGGGAAACCTCTAATTATTGTCATTCATTTTCCGAATGGAGCCCCAGTTTCCAAAGTCCAAAAAGGTGTTCGGCTCACATTGGCTCCCTTCGGCCGGTTATGATATCCCATTTAGTCGGCGACAGGGGACAATGGCTCCCAATTAACCCACAAGTGAATACGTTTCCGGAAGCATCCAGCCCTCGGGTCTCCTCAAATCACCTTTCATCGTAGCCTTCATAGGATCCTCCGTACCTCCAGTGGCAATTCCTTTAATGTGGATACTCATCACTGTACGGCGCGTGAACTATGTGCGAATCTCTACGGAAATGTTAAACTTTTCCTCAAAAAGAGTGAATTTGCCAAGGAAACGTACACATCTGATAATAATGAGCTATTTAAAAATGACGAATACGATTTCACGAGTTTCCTAAACAGATAACCCTTCATTTGGAGTGATTAGGCTCAGGTTAGCCTCTTTCCACCAAACTTCTTGTTTTTTTTTAATTTGACACAATTAATGAAAAGTTGAAAGGAAAAAGGGCAACTGACGAGAAACAAATTGGCACTGTGTAAAAAATCTTTGAAGTTACCGACAGAAAAGGGGAAAATGAAAATCGATATAAGCTCAATTTAATTACATAAAAAATAAAATCTAATAAAAAAAGAATATTAAAATTTATGCTGGGGTTTACGTAGCTATTGAGTATCAGGGATGCAATATGAGTAAATTATTCAGTTTCATAAAATAAAATTTCGTTTCGCCTGAAATATAGAGAGATAATTAACTCAGGCGACATCTTCCATTCGAGAGGAATTTCCGCGTGGACGAAATTGTACTCAACGCATATCATCAACTCTCTAGGTTTTGAGTGAAATTTTTTACAAAATGGACCAACTTGGCAAGTAGCCCGAGATTCGAAACCTTTGTGAAATCACTTTAACAAGAAGCTCTGTTCGGCCTACATCCTGTCACTTTTTGCCCAATGAGTGGGCGTTAAACTCACCCACCCTTATTCACTGCTTTCCCACGCTCATCCACAGCTTTCTGAGAATCATATGGGGCCAGTATATCTATGCTACTCGCAGTGATCTTATTCTAGGATTGGAATCTCGGTCCTCCATTTTGATGGCATAAATTCTTCCAAAAATGTTCTCACAAGGTTATGTTATGAGTTTACAAGAATCTAATGGTTAATGCGCAAAATATTTACATGATATGCATGTATTATACGAGATGTAGTAGGACATTTACAAAATTTGCGAACATTAAGAGAAAGTCAAATATCTCGCTTATGTAGGCATGAAGGGAGCAGCGTCATGTTTGGATCCTGCAAAAAATTTCCCTCTTAGATAGATAATGAGAATTTTTTTTAAATTTAAAGTTTCAAGACTAATGAGAGATGAATCTCTGTCCTTGAAATCAACCAAGGCATCCACTTCCTTAGGTAATTTTCTCTGAGTCATAAACTAGTCGCATAAACATATCTTAGAGCATACAGTACTTAACTCGAATGGTTTCAGTTTGTTATATAAAATGTATCATCAGCTTCGGTAAGCTAATATCAAAGTAAAAATAGTTCTCTCTAAATTTATCGTAAAATGTTTCATTGAAAAAGCTGATCTCACAATACTATCGGTACTTGTATTTGAGTTCACTTCTATATCCTGCTTTTAGTGTTTCACCCGATCTTCCCCATCAGTTCCAACATCCATTCATGTTAGATTCTCATAACTCACTTTTTGTTTGACATTTTAATCATACATAAATGCTCGAACTTTCAATATGTTCACTTGCATTCATATTCCCTATAAAATGCCATTTCTTTCGTTTCTTGGTAACTTACCCCACCTTTTATGTCATCTAATACCTTTAGCCTTTGCCTTAAACTCTTTCTTTTGCATTCTACTCTCGAAAGTAAGGACCGAAAGGACAAAATACCTCACTCCTCATCTTGCCTGTTATACCTCATTTCTTTCCAAAGATTTTGCAGATTTTGGTGGAGTGGCTGAGAAAATCTGGGATAAATTAATAATTAATTAGTCTTCGTATCTATCACGAAAAGGAGCACGGCTGCAGTAGGATATTAGAGTTTGAGGAAAGCTCAAAAAAGCCGTCGTTTGCTAGCAAACTAACCGTTAGATTTCCAACCAGAGGGTGTATCTGTTCTCAGTCATCTTCCCTCCTGAATATGGCAACGGACTTTCTAAACTACGTACTGAGAATAACACCTGCCACGGAGAACCCTAACAGCCTCTGTTTGGAATTTCCTGACGGTTAGTTTGCTAGCAAACTACGGCTTTTTGGAGATTTTCTCAGAATCTAATGAATTAATCTTCGTGTTGACGATTTTGATCACCGCTTTCACTAAATTGGTCGAAGGTCGTCAAGTAGTTAAGAGTGGGTCGCTGAAGTTCGGATATTTTAAGTAAGGTATTACAAGTACACGGGATAGGCGTAAACTGTGATATTAATCAGATATTCACTTATATTATTGCTACGCAATGCTGTTCCATTGTATCATTTCTATGAAATTTAAACATTTAAGCCATGCTATTACAATGAGAATGGGAGTAGTTTGATATTTCCTCGGGCGTAAGGGATCGTCATAAAGAAAATCTTAAGAAGCCCTAGTTTAGGAGGAAATTCCACCGTTAACCATTGTAGGGAACGGAAAAAAACTCAAATTTATTCCCCCTAATTCTACTTAATCCGTGACGATAGATTCGAACCATATACATTGTTCTGCTTATTTGGAAACTTGGCCCTCCACCAGAATATTTTCTCGGAAATCCTCGGTTCGTAATTGAACCCTTGCTTGGGATATCTTAATGAAGCCGATTTTATATTCGAAGGGCACGAAGATCACCGGCGGATGAAGAAAAGAAAAGGTGAAATAATTTCAGATTGATGAAAGTTCTTCTTCAAAAGATTCTTTCAGCCTCGCAGAGGGGAAAAAATTTACATAAGAATCCGTTCATACCCCTTGCTAGAAGAAAGATTTCCTGAAAGAGGAAATTCAATTAAAGGAGAAGGATCATGAAAATGAAGATTTTTTAATGATAGACCCTAAGGGAAATTGAATTTGTTTACGCTGCCCGAAACTTTACGAGATTTCGACACGCTTCCTTTTCAATAAACATATTACGGCGCAGTTTGAGGAATGAAATTCTGGAGGTGAAGCAAAATGTGGTTACTCTGAAACAACTTACGATACCAAATTAACTAAAAAGCTCTGAAAAAGAGGAAATATGTAAGAGGAAGGAATGTTTTGCGGTTACGTTTTGGCGATTGAAGCTTATTTTAAAATTAAACGTAGTCCCAAGGAAGAATGGACTCGAAAAAAGTCTCACGGGACCGGGAAAGTCCATTCTTCCTTGGGATTTTTCCTGGGTGCGCACCATCTTGCGCAAAGTCACCCTAACCCGTTTTCCTGTGTTAATCGTAGTCTTCCCTTCACCCTGTTTTACAACGAACTAAGAAAAGCATTAAACGCATTAACGTAGTTAATTTCTCCTAAGATTGACCGATGATTTCTCCTTAGGGTATGAAGTTAGTCTCTATTGACGAACGCAAAGGAACATCCGGCCTAGGGAGAATTTTCAGATGTTTTTCAAACTAGGCTAACGAATATGGATTATGCTAAAGATTGGTTTGAAATGCTCCCAAAAGTGTGCGAACAAAAAATATTTAGAAGGGACTATGGTGACCAGATGCGAGGCTAAAGGACATGTCCTCCCTTTTAATATGCCGTCCTCTGTCCTCCAGGCATTTGAACATTTTGCGTCTTTGTCTGGGTTATTTTGGTAATTACGAATAACCGGGGGCGTTACTAAGAGGGTAGTTATGGGCGTTCAAATCCCCCCATGAGAACAGAGTCATCAATAAATGAAAGCATACGAGAGGATGGCCTTTTGCAATTGTACCATATAAACACCGTTGGAGATTCACAAGATATCCATGCTATAATAAATCAGTTTATATTTTCATTAAATTTTGGGCGGAAGTATTCCTTCCTATGGATTGTAGGCAATGGAGTGTTTACTCAATGGCTGTAATGACCCCCACCCCATTGACAAATCCTAGCTACGCTCCTGCTAATAATTAATCATACTTTAATTTTAGCTGCCATTTATTCCTTCAATAACTTAACCCTCTAAAATAATAGAATAAAAAAGGAAAGTGATAACTTTTCGGCGATCTAAAACCGAGTCTCCTAGTCTCAGTGATTATCATCATAAATTTAAAGCAAAAGAAACAGAAAAATGTATCAATCTCAGGCCTGTGCAAAAAATTTACCAAGACAGCAAAAATGCAAACTGAATTCATAAATATTATGTTTATTGAATTCATTCTGGCGTATTTTTCAACTTTCTCCAATTTTCCTCTCGAAAATAGAAGGGATGGTTTAAATTGCAAGAGGAAAACGGCCAGTAAAAGAAGGGGTACTTCCAAAGCTCCGCCCATTAATTTGAGACCCATTTTATAAGGGACGAAAGAAAGGCAGGTTCGTTAACCTTAATGTATCTCTAATTATATTCTTCTTACCAGAATCGGTTGCTACATTTTGAAATTCGGGGCATGTATGTGTACCTCTCCTAAATTCAAATCAGTCAGGGAAGATGGTGTGGGTAATTAGCCGCTTAGACCTTGAAACGAGTATGTTGGCACGTCGGCTCATACTACCTTTCCTTTCTCAGCTCGAATCTCTCGGCCTTAGTACGTTAGAGATCGAGGATCCAATGAATTATTCTCTATCCCACTATAAAGACTCAATTTTCCTCTATTTTTATTCTTGTCAAATTGACTATACTGGTCAGTTTCCTTTGTCTTATGTAGTGATTTTAATTCCCATAATGCTTCTTCAGTAATATTTCTATTGTATATTATTACTTAAATTTTTAAAGAATTTAATGCTAGGACGTTTTGTTAGACATGCTATTTTTATATATTTTTGCTTTAATGCTTTAGTGAATTATTGTTTTCCAGCTTTTGAGATTTTTTCCTAAGTCAACACTTAGGTTTCTTACATCCTCAAATTCTTCTTAAGTATTTCTCTCTATTTCTATTTACAAATGTATTCATCTTTTAATAATAACAATGACGACAGGTTAGATGGAAGAAGAGACTTTTTAGTCTCAATCTCGCCTTAATAAAGACCTTAATAATAAATGATAGATGATATTGAAAGTACTATGTCGATGTACATTTTCAGCAAAGTATTAGTCCAACATCTCTATATTGTAACCGGTCCCAATTGGACGCGGTTACAACTCGGCGACCGAGGGAGGGAGGAGAGGGCTGTAAACTTTGACCATCCCCCTCCACGAGGTCACGTGATCGCCGATTCACAATAAAAAGGAGACGAAGACTCGAGCGAAGGCTAGTCGAGAGGGAGAAAAAGGACTAGTCGAGAGGTAGAAAAAGGCTAGAAGAGCCAGAAAAGATAGAGGAGCTAGAGAATCTAGAAAAAGTTTAGACAGGCGAGGAAGGTGAAAAGGGCGAGTAAAGCCAGAAGAAGATTAGAAGGTTGGAAAGGAGAAGATGAGAGACACTTGGGAGGAAAGCAGACGCTCCACGAGCTCCAGCGGCCGCCCACGAGAGGAAATATCGGACCGCGTCTTTCCCGCCCCGAGATAAAACTGACGGCAGCCTCGCGAAGAAAGGAGGAAGTGCCAGAAAGAAAAATCATTTTATTTATCCTTTCCTTTTTCCATACGATTTTGTAACACAGTTTTGTTAATAATAATAATTAAAAAAGGTATCTCAGCCAACTGTGTTTGAATTCGTTACGGAAGGAGAGAAAAACGGCTACAATATGTAATCCGCTAGTCGTTATTAGGCGTGTTGCAAAGGATGCGTGTAGTATGACTCTACTTCCTGATTAGTTACTTTCACGATTCGTTCGCGTAAACGATGAATTCTTGAAGCGATTTGTTCTTGCATATGTTTCCCTGATCTCCCTTGCAGAACCGCATAAGTATTAGTGTCGTTGCATAATATCAGCTGCAGATTCTAAGAATAAAAATTATCTGAATGTATTAAATAATGAAATCGATGTGTGAAGGAAAGGAAAAAACTTTGTAGAAAGGAGCTACCTTAGTAAATACTTTGGAAATTACTAAGTGTGCTTCCTTTTGTATTAAATAAATTAAGAAATCATCAGTTTTTTTAATAAAGTAAATTATTTATCAAAAAAATAAATTAATTAAATTTATATCTTCTGAAGATTCCCATTCTGCGTCCTGAAGTATCTGAGTGACCCTCGCCGATTTATCGTAGCAATTTTTCACAAAACGTAACTCCTCAACTTAATTGTGCCCTCATTAGTTCACGAATACCACACTTGTGCCCCATAGATTACACGCATACTCAAGGTGAGGCCTGACTAGCGCAAAGTACCACCACTCGCGGTCATGCTTTTCGCTGCGACCGACTATTCTCCTAACGAAGCCTAGTTTCTCCACATGTGATACGGTTGTGGGCACCCCTTGTATTCGTGAAGATTACTCCTTGATATTTTACCAATTGCACTGTTAATTTTTTATTCACTTTTCCCCTCGGAGGTTGTACGTAAAATCATTAGCAGTATAATTTATTTCAAAGAGGATTCTATGAGTATCTGTCTGGATGAATACTCTTAAATCAGTATAGCATACTAAATTTATGGAAATAAATCCAAATTATAACATTAAAATATTATATTTCTAAACATACCAAGGTAAATTTATGGATCGCTAAAAATCAATTCTAACATCATAAATGTGACGCAACATAACTATGAGCGACAAGGAGTAGAGAAGCGGCTTTTATAGTGGTGTAGGATAATCTATCCGTAGTCTTCGAATTGACTTCCACTCTCCCTTATCGACTCTTCAATTCGGCTATAAAATTCATTACCTATTAACGAAGCTAGCTCCCCAATATTTTGACGATTGATAGTTAATAACTAAATTGACCATTAGTGGGAACCGCTCGAACTTAACGAGCAACCATTCCGTCAATCCGGAGTAATATTCTTTGAATTAAAATAATAAATGTATACGTATTTAAGGGTAGTGTAATCTCTTCCAACAAATTTGATTTTTACCTCAACCAATATCATTAAAACTCTTCATAAATCGTACCGTCTATTCTGAGATCAGGAATTCATTAATACCCTGGCGATGATTTATTGAGGGAACGTATCTTTATTAGCGAATTAAATTTTAATTTTTAGAGGTTTACTTGAGACATGCCAAAGATTTCAGAGATATAATTTTGTAACACGTTTTGCATCATGATCTTACAGTGAACTTTAGTCACCGGAAGCAGTATCTAAAGTTATATACGATTTAGGTACTTGGAGAAACGAAATAGTCTGAGGTTGAATAAAAGATTATCCAAAATGAGATCCGATTCGGCTCTTCGAAAGAAGAATAACGAATAGCATAGTTTAAAAAGTAGAAAAAGAAGGTTATTTGGGGAAAACACGGAACCCTGATACGATACGTGCATAGAGAATTAATCGAAGTTCATTCCCAAGCTTCCAAAAGTAAAGAGATTCATATTAGGCTGGTGTTTCATTCGGAAGGATCTCCATCATATTTACCCTCTCGTTGAAAATTGAAATCTGAAAAATTTCCGATAAATTCGAGGCAGATTTCCCGGGAAAACAAATCTATTTCTTTTAATCACAACGTGCGCTGTATTCCCTCCTGAACCTCGAGGAATAACTTCCATGCGGAGAAATACATCCTCGCAAGGGTTCATTAACGACCATTTTTTTTTCTCGGAAAATTGCTTTTCCCGAACGTTAGGAGGCTACGTGATTTGGAAGCCTCGGATCCAATCGGACTCGAAAGCAAACCTCTCCAGAATTCTAAGTGGTTGGCCTCTTAAATTAAGGGAACTGCCAATGTCCTGCTTGGAGGCTTAATACTTTCATACCGCCCCTCAGCGCTTGCATTGGCTTCAGAGGGACCGAACATGTTTTTCGAATAACTCAAAGATCTGAGTTGGGCGTTTTGCCCAAATATATATCGCCTCATTCTTGTCTATATCCCTTCTCGATACTTTACTTCGTTTTAATTTCCTGAATTCAGTCATCCAGACACTGATTTCATATCGCTGAAGTTGTACATGATTTGAATCATATATATCCGCTGCTATGTCAGGATTAATTTATACTATCATTTGATTATTCATAGGTATAATCTATAGATTAGTTTAGACTTACTCTAGTATTTGAAAACGAAAAACACACGTTGCGAAAAATTATCAGATGGAGTGAAAAGAACCACGTGAAACAAATGGAAATAAATCAGTAACATAAATACTGAAAGGATAAAAATAAAATCAATAAATTTATTGTATTCCATAGGGCTAGTCGCTAATTTTATTTGGTGATTGTGAAATGTTGCACCTATCGTTCTTTAGGACTTGGAATGCGTGTGAAATGTAAAGAAAAGTGATATGAATCAATCCTATCCAAAATGCAGTTTTCCACAGTAACAGAGTTCTGTGACCCCTATTAACAATGATGGTATTATTACGATTAATGACATTTCTATTATCTATATTTACAATTTGTTCTAAAATTTAGAATTCTACACACATTTTCAGTTATTTAAGTGAGAATCTTTTGCATATTCGCACTACCAGAGGCCGGAGTCTGAAAGACTTGAACATTTTTACCATAAGAAAGAATTATTTCACAATTATGAATACCCGTTTCTCATGATATATACGCTCTATAAAGTTAATTCGCTAAATTTTTCAAGAAACACTAAAATACTGATTCGTAAGTAATTTCTAAATAGATTGAATATTAATCTGAAAAATAGCAACATGACTGCAACTCGAACACAGGTCTCCCAATTTCCGGGCATGAATTCTAACCACAGAACTGCCGCGTCAATTCCACACTTATCTAATGCTCTGTGAGCAATGCAAGTGGTGTCCACGTAGTAGCGTACTTTATCACAAAGCGATGTTGTTAGGAAATTCCCCCAAAGGAAACATATTGCCGCTCACTTTTGGTCAAGACTTTCACCCAGCACCCAAAATTTAAATCTTAATTGATTCTCTTCAAGCCTCTATCCGGCGATTTGCACGTGGAATAAAAAAGATACCAATCACCTATTTATTTTGCTTCCTAAGTTTCGTTGCTGCAATCAGGAACCGTCCATAGAAAGAATGGGTTTTTTAAAATGAATTGTCCCCCAGTCAATCTTTTTCATTCAGTCACTATTGAAGGATCTGTTGAACTTGCTGGAGATTCACATGATTGCTTTTACTCATTCCGTAAAACATCTCTCTTCGAATTTACCTTATTTAATTATGACCTAAAAACATGTTCGTGTAATAATATATACAAGTATAGGTAGCGCTAGAAGTGTTCTTTTTCAATTCTGAAACTTATCAATAGTATTAAACGTGTAATTAAATTATAAGCGAGTTTATTTATTCTATTAATCTTTTCACACTTTATAAGCCATTCACGTTCGCTTACTTTCAAATTGCCATCCATTATACTCTGAAAACCTCTGGATAACATCATAGATGCATTAGTTCCTTTACAAATAGGTTTAATATATAATAATAATAATATAATCATTCAAGACGCAAGAATTTTCAAACGAAAATTGTGAATAATTATCCTGCTCTGATTCTGATTATTCAATTTAGGATTTCAAGATTTAAATATTTACATGAAAAGAGTTTTTCCAATCCTAAAAAAATCTTTGCTAACAAAATATTTTTGGCTGATTATTCATTCAATAATTTTCCTGAGAACCGTTATTGAACTTTATGATGGATAAATGTTTAATTTCCAAAGAAATGATAAGGAAATATATTTTTTGGTACCCTATATTCTGTCAGGTTTCCTTGTCTTTCTTTTTCCTTTTTTATGTTTACAAGTTTTTGAATGTCAGTTACAAAAAGTCAAGGAAAGGACAAGTTTCCGAAGAAAGTCCCGTATTTTTACTCTTTTTTAATAACGACAACATTTTGGAGATTTACTCTTGGGATTCAAATTTACATCTACATCCGACTGTTATCTCAACACGATTTTCTTTCTAAACACTCAATTCCGAGAACCTGGAATATATTTTACACATGGGACATAACACACGGGAAATCAAATTTGGACAGAAAATAATTCCGTATCTCACAGGGAATTATTACGTAAATATAGCAGGTATTAAATAAACACAGTGAAACATAAATATTTAAAATTGACTCGTAAAGATTTCAGACGATATTTTTAGTGAACTTTACACGTGAAATTCTTTGCCTAACTTGGAGGGTATGAAAAATTCCCTTTTTTAAAAAGGGAATTTTTCATATCCTCCAAGCAGAATCTAAGCCAATCAAATTAAGAATAGGTTGATCGAATGTTTCAAATAGTAGACAAATTTTTTAATCAGAGCTTTGAAGGTACGTTTTTTAATAAGGTGTTTGAATGACAGTTTTTAGAATCAAACGCTGTGGTCCAAATTGTTGTTAAACCAAATTTAACTTGCGGTGTATGTACTTTATCATAAGCCACTCAAGTAAGAAATTCCTTTAATCACAGACAGCATGAGTTATTGCATGGGCCTTTTCCTATGGGCTGATTGGAAAATTATGTGTAGCTAAGGCTAGATTTCGTTGATTTTGCAAACCTTATCTCGCATCCATCGTCCATCGTATGGCATATTTTAAACATATATTTTAGATATTTTGCTTATTACTTACTTTTCATTGTTTTTGTCCTATGCTTTACGTTTCATGTGCGATATTCTACTTTCACGGAGAGATGATTTCGTATTAAAATAATTTAGCTATACTATCTAAGGCTTACCCAGAGTTTCCCAAACCTTTTAGGATGTATTTCCAAAGTTTCGGTTTGATGTTAGGATGTATTTCCTAAGTTTTGATATTTATTAAAATGCTTCTATCCTTTTCCCTTGCTGCCTCTGTTTCAGTTTGTCTCTCAGTTCCTTTTGGAATTTTTGATATTGATCATGTTTATATGGGAGGGAAGACTTCCTAGTTTCAATTTTGCCAAAATGAAGACCTCATTAAATTTGAAAAGAAAATCAAAACTTCCAGCGAGAATATTCAAAAAATAGTCGTCGAAATATTATATTAAAAAGCCTTAAAGCCAAACTTTTCAGAGTTAGTGCTGAACGCAATAATGAGAAAATGGCGTTTTGGTTTTCTCGTTTTATTGGTAAACTGCGAGCAAATTTCATTTCAAAATCTTGAAAGCTTCATGAACGACCACGAAAAAATGCGAAAGGAATCAGCAGTAGGATTAAATAGACTTCGATAACGAATCTCCCAAACTTGCTTTAAGGCATGAAAATCAGCTCGAATATTTCTACGGATTCGCTACAAATCGGAGAAAATTAATTGAAAATGCATCTATCAGTTGCATTTGATCTCCTGGCCTAGTTAAGAAGTATATTAACAGCCTTTGCTGTAGTTAATTATTTATTTCTCAGCAGGTCCCTAGTCAGTTCTTATTTTCGAAACTGGGATATTTACGTTTGCGTGTATCAGTAGAATTATTTACGACGAAAAGGAGAGAGAAAAAGAGACGAGGATTTTATTGCACGAAAATTCGTGCAGATAGGAATATTACCAAAGAGAAACGGACATGAAAATAGCCTGACAGGACCGCTTCTCGGTTCCGGGGACCTTTCTCGATCTTCTCCTTCCCTGGTGACTGCTGTACCTTTAGAGCTATTTATTAGTTACAGTTACAGAACATTTAGACATGGGGCAAGGGCTAGTGGTCTCCCAAACGTCATGTCTTAATTTTATGACAGGATAGCTCAATTGCTAGAGCAGCAGCCTGGAAGCGGAAGTTCGAATAACTGTCGTCGCAGACTTTTTTCATGTCCGTTTCTCCTTCGGAATTACTGATGCGTACTCCTGCATACGCATGAATGGGCGTTCTACATTTTTGTAGGCTCGCATTCTCACTGGAAACCGTTGCTTTTACTTCCTATACTTACTATCCTGTCCTTTTTAATATTAAAAAACGTCTGTTCTTTCTTCCTCTCTGCTATATACTCTCTCTCTACTCTCATTTATTATTTTTTATCATTTCAATATTTCAGCATTATTCTATATTTTCGTCCTCCTTTCATTATTGCTTAATTATATTTTACTGCCCACTTCTTATAATTTCAAATCCAACACCTGTTCTTATCTGAATTATTTGAAAGAATCATGCATATTATTTGTCTATTTTTTCCAGGTACGTTGTTGACACTTTCCATTTTCTTATTTTCCCCTCTTCTTTTAAATTTTAGTCGCTACTGTCAGCAGGTTTCGTAGGTTTTCCCGCCCCGGGGTTTGGATGTTTTCCTGCAGGGTTTTAATTTTTTCCTAAGTGCAGACTTAGGTTCATTTCAAAACCACGTTAGATGTAAGAAGAGACTAATAAGTCTCGATCTCTCCATTAAATAAAGACGTATTATTATGTACTTTGCTTCCTACCCTTAATAACTTTCCAACCAATACCTCCCTGAAAAAAATTTGGATTTATTCTACTTTTATTTTATTCTTACGGGCAGCGGGAGTGCCATCGCGGTGAAAGGGAGACTACTTCGGAAGGAAAGGTGGGTGATTATGAGTGACCGTTGGGCACGTCATGCTCCTACGGGCAGCGAGCGAAGACTCAAAGAAATGACGGTATGACTGGAATTCGAAACCAGTTTTCCCACTTTCCGGGCAGGTGTACTAACCACTAAACTACTCGTACGTCGATTTCACACGTTTAAGGGATTTATTTGTGTTAATTAATGAGTTAGAATGCCTGTCTGGAAAGTAGGAGACTTGGGTTCAAGTCCCAGTCACGTTGCTATTTTTCACTTCAGTTTAACCTTGTGTTTAATGTGCTCACCTTTTTGTGCTTAGTAAAACACCTTTCCCTCATACTTAAAATAATCTACTATCTAAAACACTCGGTATATTTAATTTTCACAGTTAAATGTTATTCTTTTAGGGTTCCTTCCGGCAAAATCGACCTCGTAGATGGATAAAATCATCAAAGAGTGATTGCTTGATACATCAATTCGCATAAAATTTTACTTTTTCTAATAATGACATTCGTGGACAAAGAAACTTTATCTGATCCTCTTTCATCCTCAAAATAAAGGATTACCCCCCTTGAATACCATTATCTAAACATTGAGACTCAAAATTATCCTTCTCCAACTATCCCGTAAGGACGACGCATAAACGTTTCCGAGATGAAAGATGAAACAATCTACACATCTGCAACACAACTGAAAGAGAAAAAGCAGAG
This sequence comes from Ladona fulva, assembly GCA_000376725.2. Classification (NCBI taxonomy): domain Eukaryota; kingdom Metazoa; phylum Arthropoda; class Insecta; order Odonata; family Libellulidae; genus Ladona; species Ladona fulva. Next base: position 138,715 of record KZ308624.1, read on the forward strand.
ATATGGGGAGTGTTTCCTTCAGCTTTAACATGATTTTGGATTTGCTGGAAAAGCAAGCGGGTGTCAAAATAGACCGTGCTAATCTCTTGATGAAGAGAAACACAATTTCGGGTAGAGAAGATAATACGTCCTGTTCATTCCAGATAACCGAGTTTTGATTCTCTCAGCATTAAAGAAATTCTTTTGCAAATGATTCTAATTCCGATCGCAAAATGAATTATATATTAGGCATCTGTAAAGCCGATTCGTCCCTTTTTATTCATAATACATAGAGGATATATAAAGCATCTATAGGCTTTCAATTGAACATTGAAAATAATCAGGAAGCTACATTTAAAATATTTGTGATTAAAAAGGTAGGGCTATGATTAATACATCCAATCGGCAATGCTAATGACATTATGGTTTTCACTGAATGATATAACATTAACCCTTTTTCGAGTGCCTCCTTATATGGTTAATCCTATCATTAGATACATTTCAAATCCATACTAAAAAAAAATATAATTCTGTAAAAAGCAATAGAAATGGATTCAATTACGATTTAGCGAAGTATCTGCGGATCAAGAGTTTTTCTTTAAACATATTTAGAAAGAAACGTTTTCGATCATACATGTGGAAACACCTTACAGGTTCACCAAATTTTCATTAATGATTGATTTAATGAGAATGCTAAATAGAATTTATTCGAAAATTATTAAGTTGATTTTTAGTAAAAGGTATTGGGATGAAATTTTCTTCTGAAATCTTCTAATTGTATTCACGCAGAACTTACAAGTTTCGAAGTAGCTTGAATGCAAATGCTCCTTCGTTATTTGAAATAGTCATTTCACCCTAAAAATCGAAAGATATTCCCTTCTGACTTATTAAGCGCGAAAGTATGAAAGCCTAAGAAATGTTTGGGTTCATAACTATCTGACGAAAAATCTTCTCGAAGGAGAAATCTCTCTCGAAACCTTCTACATTAGATATGACTCATTATTTCATAGCATATTAACTTGAATTTTCTGGGATTTTGCTCTACTGTGTAAACAGAATCACTTCGATGAATAAACATCGAATTTGATCCCAAACACTGGGATAAACAATCTTGCATATGTTAGAAATATTAATGCATCTTCAAGTTTGCCCTAAAAAATAATTACATTATGAACATGTACACGTTCCTAAAAAAATATACCTAGTAATTTAAGAAGTTTGTATACTTTGCAAATGTTTATTTTTAATAGCAGTGATGGTTAATATCCATTTTCATCTCCGAAAGAACTATATTTACTCCCAAAACTTATAATGCTGGAAAATTTATTTTTGAACGGGTATCGAGCACCTTCCGCTTTTTTATCGAAGGGACCTTTTATTTCCCTCTATTTGCATATTCAGTTCGTTTTTGTTTTATGGCACATAATAGCAACGCTCTTGACCAATCTAATTCCGTTGATTAAATATTTACTTATTAAATATTTGTTAATTAAATAGTCGTTAATTAAACATTTGTTAACTAAATATTTGTTAACTAAATATTTGTTAACTAAATATTTGTTAACTAAATATTTGTTAATTAAATATTTGTTAATTAAATATTCACTGGAGTTTAGTTAATCAATTACGGCATACTATACGTTATTTTACGACACTCTATTTTCTCTCAATTTATGATGACTTGAAAATTTTCATTTGGAATGATGGATGTCATTTTTATCTTAAGGAAATTTTTTCTGGAGATATTCAGTTAATTACAATGGCATTTTAATAAGTGCAACGCGTATGAAATCTATTTAAGCTTCACAAAATAAATCTGTCTGTAAAGTTTACAGCCTGAAGGCTGGTTGGATCCTCAATCCCTCCACCATTAACTACCAATATCTCCTGAGAGGGAATGAGACAAGGTGAGGATTGAGGTGGTTTGTCCTCGCGCATAATACTTTTTATAGCAATGAGAAGTGATTAAAATGAATGTTTATATTCAGCATTGCTCTCACCTCAGTATCTTTATTTTATCACAACCATGAACAAGAATGAGATAAATGTACACGAAGAATACATTTTCCTTAACTCTGCATCAAATAGGATGTAGAAAATATTTTATTAATCAAGAAAATATTGCAGGAACTAGAGAAAACTTATTTTTATAAAAATTTTGTCAGTTTAACATGTTTTTATATCTCTAGGAATTTTAACACGAGAACAACTTAATAGAAAAACGAAAGCACTAATCCGGTATAGATGCGCTATATATTTAGATACACTACATTTACAAATGCGTAGTATTTGTAATTAAACATTTAGGACAGATTTTGTTATGCACTAAAAGTTGATATACCCATCACATTTCACGAAGAGTACACATATTTCTCAATCAAGTCCAAATTCTCCCCAATTTTCTCTTGTATATATCAGATTTTTTATGGACATGCAACGACCTTTATTTATCTATGTATTCATCCTAAGAATCATTACCTCATCACATCATTGGAAATCGTATTTCCCAACATTAAAAAGATCGATTTTGCAATAGGGAATGCTATCCTATGCAATGCGATTTAGTTTTGGAATCAATATGCCTTACAGAACAATGTTTAAAGTTAGCGAATTAGGGTTAATATTGAGATAAGCTAAGGTGAATAATATGCGGTTATGTAGCTGTAAGCTAGGAAAATTACTACAAAGAATGACCCAACATAACAATACTACTTTATGTGAGCTGCTTTGATAAAAAAGTATAAACATTTTTCTAGGATTTCAGATATAGTTCACGCATCGGCGTAGGCTTCAACATCACGAAAATACTTAGGCCCGGTATTAACTATAAGTTTCACTCGTAATCCAACAAACCATCATAACAGTGGGCTTTAAAGTGAACGTTAGTCCAATTCAAATAAATATATTGTAAAACTGGGCCTTGGTCTCGAGCAATATCACCTACCTCGTAATGTTGTATATGTAAGCTGAGTGTTTGAACGGTCACTGAACGTTATCCATATATAGATTGCAAGAAACCCTCATCGAAGACCCCAAACACTTGATTAATTCCATTTAAATCAAATTCCGCCATCTCAAGCATCATACGTGGCGGAATATTCCCACAATATAACTTCCTCTCATCGCCGTGATCACTACCCTTTCGATCGTCTGTCGTTTCCTCTTTCGTTCTAAAAACAAGGATCGCTTTTCTGTGTCCGTGGTTGTGTATTTTCTTAATGTCGCGCACTCTGGCGCAGACACTCGCCTTGCGTACACGTTTAGCACTTGGAAATCGTGATGAGAGCGACTCTTCTGGAACTCTGGAAATACTTCACCCACTCAGACGCCCACTTCAACACTTGCCAGCTGCATCGCTGAAGACGCTGGGTCAACTAACTCAACTCTTTGTTCCTTATACTTTTGCTGGCGATTCTGTAGACATTTCGCATTCTCTCATTTTCGCTTACATTCTTCAGAATTGGAGAGACAAGTAATCACCATTGAAAGAGACATGGACCTCTTTCGTTCTGCCTATTAAACCCTCTTCATCTTTCGTTCTGCCTATTAAACCCTATTCATTAAATGCTACCGTTGGAACAGGGAAGATTGAGATAAACCTGAATCTTCAGCCACTAGCAACCAAAATTAAAATTTTTTTTTTAAGATTATAAGAAGTGAAAATTATACCAATAAAATAAATAAATGTATAAGATAAAAATAATAAATGAATGATAACACTAAAGATTTGAATTCAACACAAACAAAACCTAATATAAATAATACATAATATTTTTTAACTGATAAAACGAAAATATAATAATTTAATGGAAATGAGAATATAATAAACTTCTTTCTGTCACAGAAAAACGTAAGAAGCGATCTTTTCACAAATGATAGAGATAAATATGCTGACATTGTGTGATGTTTTCCAGAGGGTCTCATCTTTAAATAATTAAATGGCGCTGAGATATTCAGTTGGAAACATTTCCGAGATTAATCAAACGATAATTATCAATTGCAGATATAATTATTAAAAAATATATATATCAAAAGAAGTATCTTCCTCTGAGAAATTCTACGGCAATTTTCAGAATTGATGCCGCAGTTCCAACTCAGTCATCTTTGATAGTGTTTTGGAGGGTAATCAAGGTATAACCATGATGTAAGGAGAGTAAATATATGGTAGCCTTTAGCCCAAGTTTGATATTAACGTTGATAATGTAAGACTTGGAGTAGTTTTCGGAAGACGTTTATGGAAGAAAGCATCCAATGAACCGGAAACTAGGATGTATAAAATATGCAAAGGATTAGAAAGGAATTACGAGTATGTACATCTACATAAATACCCTGCAAGCCGCCTTACGGCGGGTGGCAGGGGGTGTGGCATGTACGTTTTTTATAGATTATTTTTCGCTAAAATTGGGAGAATTTTTCAACACTGTTAAAAATTTCCATTCATTGGAGAAATTTTCGTATGAAAGGAAACAGTATTCCATTTATAAGAAGCCATCATTTCAAATTGGAAAGTTTCGCGATCTTCATGGTAATTCGCGTGTATGACGTGGTTGCCTAACACATTTTCAAATTCTAATTTTGCGTTAAAAATGCCTTTTTGTGTCAACGGTCGGAGAGGTTTCTATTATTTTTGAGCATGAAACATATCCTGAAAGTTCCTCGCAAATCCGTCTCCCACAGAGGTGGTCACCCCCTTGTAAGAGTTAAAGGTGCGAAAATGAGTCAATAAAGGCTGAGAATGGGAAGAGGAAAGGGTAAGTGTATTTAAGGAATATGAGGCGAAGAGATTTGATCACTTTTGTTATGCTCACTGCCCCAAGAATAGGCTAGAGAAAGAGGAAACTATCTCAGATGAGAGCAAGGAAATGGAGGGAAGGGATAAAGGAAAGAAGGGTGAAGAGAGAGAAATTGGAGAAGGAAGAGGAGGAAAATAATATCTTTATCTCAAGGTTACTATTAACCCTTAGGAAATGTGAGAAGTAATAATTCAAAAGAAACTAATCTGTCTGGTTTTGCTGAACGTTTACCTTCTATGGAAACTTGACATAACTGCTGTTGCAAAAATTAGAAGAATCATTTGGGTGACTGAAGGAACTTGGAAGACGTGTTAACCCATTAAAAATTACAATAGAGAATTTCTTTGAGAAGTACTTGTAGTGAATTATACTATGATCAATGAGCAAAAATCTTAGGAAAGAGTTTTAAAGAATGTGAAAATCGTGAAACAACGTAGAAAACTAGTTTTAAAATTCTGAAATCCAATTGGAAAAGATATATTTTTAAAAACATATAGAAATATACTTTTATTCAGCCTGAAAAAATAGAATTCTGTTAAAGGTATAACTCTGACAGTCAATGAGTATATAGTAATTGCTCTTATTTATGAAAGTGAACTCGAATCTTCCACAAAGAGTACAACTTGATGATTTTTCCAACGATAAATGTCATTTCTTTGAATCAAGAGAAAGGATATATAAATATTACTCATAATTTTTTGCAAAATTTATCTTTATCCTATTCCGAAGAGATAAAGAAAGATAAATTTTGTTTGAGGAAAAACAGAAATGTTTATTTTCCCTTAGCAATACGTGAGTGGCTACTATTTTATTTTATTATTCTTCGTCTTTAGTGTTTCTGTCCTTAGACAGGTCTCAACGGTAACGATACTTCCACTGCATTTCAACTTGAGCCTCTCCCTTCATCTCTGCATAATTCCTTCTTTCTTTGATATCTCTCAGGATTCCTTTTCTCTTTCTTTTATATTCCCTCCTATTATCAATTGATGTATTCTGTTCTTCCTTATAATATTTCCAAACAATTTTGCTTTCCTTTTTTTAATTTCTCTCAGGATATCCGCCAGGATTCCTTTCCTCTTTCTTTTATATTCCCTCCTATTATCAATTGATGTATTCTGTTCTTCCTTATAATATTTCCAAACAATTTTGCTTTCCTTTTTTTAATTTCTCTCAGNGGAGAATCTTTCCCGATACTCAGTGTAAGGATACCGGGTGACTCAGAAATGACCGAAATTATAGAGAGAGGGCCCAGTTGAGTAAATGGAAGGCTATTTCACTGGGGAAAAAAGAGACGGAATCTAAGGAATCGTATATTTTCTTTTTGTGTTGTCATTTATTCCAAACTTAGGAAGGAAAGTTAAAAAAAAAAAACACACACAAAAGTCGCTTAGCTTACCATGTAAATTGTTTGAAATTCTCCTCAGCATTTCATTCCTAATTTTTTCTTTCCATCCAATCTTCTCCATTCGTCGCCATAGCCATGTTTCGAAGCTTACAAAGTTAAAAAAAAAAAACATTTCCAAAAGTCGCTTAGCTTACCATGTAAATTGTTTGAAATTGTAAGTTGAAGTTTCTTTAGATTTTGTAATGAAATTGTGTGACGATTTGCCTTCGTGAGGTTTCTGGGGGTATTACTTTTGACTTGGGTGAATACCAGGCAGAGTGTTTTATTTTAGTTCTCACCCCATAAATGACTACCACCTGGATTATTGCCGATCAAGAAATCATAAATATAAAAAAATACACAAATAAAATAAATAAATGGAATAACTTTCATCTCTTTTCTTCCGTCCATGTTTCACATACGTAAACTACAATGCATATAAATAAATGCATACATATGCATACATCTGAATCATTTCTCAAATCTTTTCCTAATATCTATGTTAACATTCCTTGCAGTCAATAAGTCTGCTTTTTAATCTTGCGAAGTGCCACTTTTACTTGCGCGATTCTGCTTTTAACTTCTTCTGCACAATTGCGATTCTGTGTAATATATCCTGAGGCAACTCATCATGATATATTTCAGAATGAGATAAATGGAAAAAATGATATCGCAGTCTTCGAATACACTTTGGTTCTTCTCTGAAATATTAGCTAGACATTCGTATAGCCCCAAGAGACAAGCAGATGCTGCTTGCTAAGGGACAAGTCAGGAAGTGAGAGGAAAGTAGTGAGTGGAGAAATGGATGAGGATTAGGAGGGAGGGAAAATGTCAAAGGGATGAAGGATTCAGAAAGTTGGGAGGGATGATGAAGGGGAATCACAATGAGAAAGGATAGCAGAGATCGAGGGAAAGGGGATGATGGAAGTTAAGAGATCAGCACAATAGTATGGAGACAAGGGAAAGGACAGGTTAAGAAAAGGGATTGAGAGGTCACTTATGATAAGGAGAAAGGAGGGAATGAGTGGAAACTAAGCAGATGTAGAGATTTCGGAAAAGGAGAAAGTAGGAATAGAAAGTGTGGGGTGGGGATTTTGTTGAGTTGAGTTCGATTGAGGTAAGAGAGGATGAGGCTAGAGCGAGGATGGTGATCACTCATTCATCGAATAATCGCTTGAGTGTTTAGAGAGCAATATATCGCTCTGCTTGAGCTGCGTTTTTTATTTATTTTAGACAGACAGAATTATATGGTTCGTGGTAACATAGTAAAATAAAATTAAAGTTAAATTAAGCTAGAGCCGAGCCGGAAATGAACTACAATGAAAATTCAAATAAACGGAAAAGAAATAGAACATTTGCTAAAAATATACTAAAATATGCTAAAAATAAAATAAACTTTACATAGCCTAAAATAAAATTAAAACCGTGGAAGTAACTTAAGATTAGTAAAAGCGGATAAAAGTAAGTTAAAATAAAGAGAAAAAGGATTGCAAAATGGATTTAAAATAACAAAATATAAAGGTTTCAGTAGTTCCCGGATTTAGAAACAACATACAGGAAGAAACAACTGCGGAAGGAAGAGAAAAATGGGAGGAAGCAAAGGTATGACAATATTAGCCAAAAATTATTGAAATTAACAGTTGTTAACATGGTCTATATTAGGACAATAGCTAAATAAATTAACGTAAAAATAAATATAAAATTAATTTGTATTCATTACTTCCGCCTTAATATCGTAAAACCTTACAATAGTTTTCTCTTAACTGTTTTCGAAGTATCGTAAATTTCACAAATTTCTTAACAAACCGTAATACCGTAAATTATTTATGATTATCTTTTATTATACAATAATGCTACAGACGCAAAGTCAGGAGGCGACACTAACTTACAGCTAAGAAAAACATGCTACCAAGATCTGCATAAGCAAATAAGGAACGTTAATATTAACCACTTCCTCCATTCACTACATTAGTTTGTAAACTACGCCAATTTATAATTTGCACAGCTAGCCTTTAGAAAATAATCTAATGATTCTCTTTGATTGAAAAAAGTTCGATTTTAATTTTATTCGACACGGTGCATGAGTGGTAATTGAGAAAAACAGTCATATGTAAGTCCGAAATTATTTAAGGAAATAAATAAAATACCGCATCGGGTTCCAAAAGGCCAGAATTTTCGCGGGTTTTTTACCCCTGGGCCTGGATGAAAGACCGAGGGAATCTTTGGGATTGATGGGGATGCCGGAAGATTGCCAAGAGATGAGGTGCTAAAGATAAGTGTCCGAGGTGTTGCTTCAGAAAGATCGAAAGAGACGGATGAAGACGTAAGTGAGAGTTAGGAAGGCCCTTTTCTTTGCAGCATGTTAGAGAGGGGATGGAGGGGAGAAAATGAGAAAATTGACGTCGTGTCCAACGAAATAAGATAAACTTTTTCGAGTCCCGAGAAACCTGCCTTTCATCACTCCTGACAAAAAGTATGGGATTGAGTTAGATTTGCAGATGCTTTATTTTCCAGAGGGTCGACAGGAACGTATATACCCACGCAACTAACATCCGAGCCTGCCGAGATAAATAAAGCTAATGGTTCCCAGGCGCCTGACCTTCGGCGAGGGCAAGAATTTCTCGATTCATTTCCTTAATTCAATTTTTAGAAGCATATAAATTATTCAATTCTCAGTAATAAACCCGTATTAGTTTATTTTGTAATGTCTAAGATGGAAGAACCCAAATTCTTATATTCAACAAGCTTTTAAGATCTCAAATGTCTGTTGTGATTTGACGACTAATTTCTTGTTTCTCAGAAGTTGCTGATTGATAAAATGAGAATCAAGTTCTTGTTTTATCAAATCGCCCGTTAGTGGAATATAGCAATTTCGCTATTCTAAGAAAGCTTTTGGGAAGCCAACCAAGGGCACTCGGAATGTAAATCTAAATCCTGGTGATTAAATGAAAACATTTTGAGAGCGACTTTCCATCTGTGTAAATTCCTTCCTTCTATGCGATACATTAAATATTCCAAAATTTCATATTTTCATTAATAGCTTGCGGGCCTGTTTGTCCTTTTCCTTATCACTAATTAATGACAACCTATTTCCCATTTAGTATGATAAATATCGGCGTGCTTGTTTGAAGAGTAATCAGTGACTAAAAGTGGATAGTTTGCCTTCCTCTCGGAGTATCTCTACCATTATGTTTGCTTTTCAGATGCGATTTAATCTGCATTTTCCTTAAAACTTAGTTAACTATCAATATATTCCGCAGGTTTTTCACACTACCCTTCTTGCGGGTGCTTATCTGCTGTTGTGTATTTTTCCTAAGTGCTAACTTAGGTTTTTAAACCCTCGAAGTAGTTTTCTTCTTTGCACTATTTTAAGGTATCTGTTTTACATTTCATATGACGAAGGTTTAGATGTAAGAAGAGACTTGATATTTCTATCTAAGTTGCATAACTATTATTATATACTCAAAAAAGAAGCCAACGAAAGTGTAAGTCCTATGAATAGAGCTTAACATAGGATTCAACAGGGAAATAACTAAATGAATGCTAATTTTTAGCTTAACTAATAACCTCTGTAGCTTGAATACTATCACAGCCATGAATAAGGCTGAAGCAAAAGTAAATGGAATATTCATTTCCTTCAGTCCTTGATAAAATAAATTGAAGAATGGATAATTTTCGTTTTTGTCAGAAGACAATTGGTCAAAAGAAGGTTACGGTAGTATGAACATCAGAGTGACTATGGCAGTGAAGTTTACGGGTAGGAAGTGGAATTTCTAGAGCGAACTCATTTTATGGCAGGGGGAATTCTTGTGTATTCAAGAATTCACGAAAATCACGACATTTAAAATAAAATAAGTGCTTTAAATGAAATTTAGTAGTTCTCTCCCAGATCATCTCCTTTGAGATTCAGCGTTGAACTCTTTGGCCTTTAGAGAAGAATTATCCAACAAATTTAGCTCTTGCAAAAGAAAAAGTGAAGGGAGAGTGAATTTCAGACGAGAACTGGGTCTAAAAGATGAGCATCCAAGACATATTTGAGGAAGATACTGAGTTAAATGGTAAATAAAAGTTTCTTAAAAACGATTTACTGGCAAGCAGGTTAGGTAACAATGTACAAATAAGACTGGCATCTCTAGACATTGACATGTAGAAATGAAGTATGGACAAAGTTAATATCGCGAGTATAAATGTTCTTTCTCAGTAAAACTTTAAGAGATTTAACTTAACTTTAGGAAAAATATCTTTAAAACCCCATTCAACGTTTAACCCATTACACTTAGTAAGTAAGCAAAGTGAGAAAAGGAAAGGATGCTTAGAAAGAGTAGAAGATATCCTTGAAAACCCTAAGAATAAACAAAGGGAATAAAAGTCAAATAAGAGTGGGAATCAAACCCGGTTCATTTTCTGTCCAAAGACTAAAATTCAAAACAATTCACCTCTCTCTTCTATATAAAGAACTAAAGTAATCAATAACAATTACTAGCGGATTATCGAATTAAGGTAGACCATGTCACTAGAGAATCACTTGAGGAAAAGTAATAAATGTTGATGAGAGGAGATAATGGTAATATAGAGAAATTATTATCACGATTTTTTTAGAGAAAATTTGCTAATGTATTTTGCGAGAAAAACAAACGAAGAACGAAAAATGAACTTGAATAAATCAATACGACAGAGTTTCTTTTATTTAATTGACTCATGCATATACCGATGTAGAATTTACATTTAAATATGCAGAATATGTCAGAGGTAAGTGAAACTTAAGGTAATAGTCAGCAAAAGCATTCCACTTGGAAGATTTCTGCACACGGGTTTGATTGTATTCAAGTTTTTTCAAAATCTCTAGTAAAATGGAGAGGATTTAAGACAAAAACCTTTCGTGGCTACAAAGTTCTCAAAAAACGCACACGCATTTCATATACTGCGAGGAAAAAACCTCATCAAACCTTTTTCCAAACACAAATTTCCGTATAAAAACAAGAAACTTTTAAATGACTGTGATTTCAACAAATCTCGATTGGAATTCCGACCATTCCGCGAAAAGATCATGCGAACAGAAAGTGAATAACATTTTCAGCCAGAGCGATTGTTTTAAATATTTATGACGCTTTGGGTAAAGCTCGTCCGCTTGATATCAATTTGAATTTTATGAGGATATCGCGAAAAAAAATAATAAAAGGAAATTGGCGCCTAATTGGCCACTCAAGTGAGCATCAAAACGTTTTTGACTCATCCGAAGTCCGAAATAAGTAATGAAGTATGCAGTACAATCAGAGCGAATTAAATGGCGTAATTTACATAAAACTAAGTATCGTACTGGAGCCAATGTTATCTTTCAACTTTTTATGAAGCATTTTCTGGTCCGTAAAGCTTGACTTTAATGAAAATTGAATGTTTGTCTGATATCAATTTTTATTATGAGGTCAAGTGGAAGAGAGGCCCACATGGGTCTAACCTCGCCAATAAAGGGTCTATCTATCTACCTGACTTTCCGGGCTGGTATTCTAACCAACAAAGTACCATACCGAGTCCTGGCTTCGAGTTCCACTCATGTCGCAATTTTCACATCTTTTTATCCTTGGATTTTAAAGGACACACATCTATGAACACACTTAGATAACCTCTTCTTTCCCAAGAGAAAACAATTTTTTAAGATGAATTACGAAATTTTAGCTGAGATTATTCTTTTGTTTACAGGAAATTAGTAGTTTCTAAGTCTGATTCTAAATCTGTTGTTTATTAAGGAGTGAGATACTCATAGTTCCCAAACACGAGGTGTACCGCTTGCAGGAAATATAAACACTAGGCAGAATCTAAACTATATAGAATACATGACAGAATTGAACGTGACGGATTTCAATTTGTTTTAAGCCGTTTTTCATTCAATGAGCAATCTTGAAAAATACCTGCAGTGGAATAAGGCAAAAACAACGCTAACTAAAACATATATTTTTAACAGGGGTGAGATGGAAGTTTATACAAAATAGCAATTTTTAATCTTCCCTTCGGTGAATGCAATCCTGCTTTACACAATCATTTCCCTGCTATTCGATATGAAAATTTTGTTCATCATTAAAGCTGACACCTAATAATAAAATAATGGAAATTAGAACTGAAGAATTTTTCTTCGAAGTTCTTGGAAAGAATAACTAAATTATGTATATTCCTGTACTATCATATTCTCAATAGATTTATCTACTTTCTCTGAGCCTCTCTTTACTTTTTCTGAAAGAACTACATCTTCGAATAGTTTTTTTTCTAAATCCTGTTAAGCAGATCCTAATTGGCTCAAATAAGGTGAGGCAGCTCCGGATTTTTATGGTTCATCCCACAGAGATGAATCACAGAGAGAGATCCGAATCATTCTTACGAACAGCTCTTATTGGCCTATTCTAGCTCTTTCGTCTGTAGTTTTGCATTGTTTTTACGCACACCCTTTCATATGGGTGTTTTTCTGTGGCGAAGATCTGTAACAAGAATATAATCCTAGGCTTCCGCAGCTTCTCTTTTCTCTCTTAAACTCCTCTGGATCAATTTTTTATCAAATTAATAAGGTTACAAATCAAAATTATCGAGAATAAGTTCAAATAAACTATTCAGTGTCAGTAAAACAGTCGATAAGGTTAAATAAACTATTCAGTTTCACCCGAAAATATCTTTATTTTAATTTTTTGATCTTAAAACTTTTTAAGCAATCATTAATTTTTTTATAAAGTCACTAAATTATGTCTTTTTATAAGTTCCTCAGTTAAATTCTTCTGGAGCAAGAAATTTCACCAGGATTACACGCTTACATATAATGAAATAAGATCAGTCGATTAGTTGAGTGTCTATGGACCATACTAAATAATAACTTTAAATGGATCACACTTTAGAAAATTACGCTAAAGTATGAAAAAAACTCGGGCTTATTGAGAAGAGAGAGTTAAGTTAAGAGAGCGTTGCCTCTCCACTTTAGTCACCCTCATCTGGAATATACGGTAACTGCGGGTCATCGGATCCTGCGGATGAAACCTGTATCCGCGAACTTGAGAAGGCGCGGCGCAAGGCGACACGACTTTTAAAAGATTACTTTGATAAATCAGCGAGTGCTTTGAAAAAGCTTTCAGATGCAGCTCAGATATCCTTAGAAGATAGGAGATTTGAAGCTAGGTTGCAGCTGCAGAATAAATTCAGGGAAAATGCTATTATGGAAGACGTCATGGGTATTAGGTAACCTCTCTGCTACTTCGGCCGCTCCGAAAGTTAGCACAAAATAGGAACGACTCGAAAAAAAAATCGTTTGTAAAAGTGATTGTTTGTGCTATCGATCGGCGATTGTGATAAAACAGTTAATGGTCGATTGCTTAAAGTTAAAATCCCCTGCCATACGCCAATTGTGCGCTGACAGGGTGGCAATGTAAATGTATACGTAAAAGACGTACGTGGTGTGGGTAAATGTATATATTTCCCAAATTCTCCTCAGACATCCATATATTAAACAAGTACAGTGGTAAACGTAAACACTTACGATGGACAAACATATACACACACATTCCCTAACCAGAAAAATCTGATCAGCCGGGACTCGAACCCGGGACCTTGGGGTTGGATTGCTAGCACACTATTCGTATAAAGTGTGTAATGAGGTATGTAAGAAAGATGTTAGGTAATATTTCTTTTGCATAAGAAGTAGGTGGAGATAAAAGTTTACTCTTATACTAACCTACAAAGGGGTTCTCGAGGAAAAACGGACGTGAAAAAAAGTCTAACTGGAGCTGGACTCGAACAAGCAACTTCTACCTGCCGGACGGAAGTTTAAAAAAAACTAAGCTATCCAGGCGGAACATACTAATGCCGCTTTAGGAGATTTTTGTAGCCGAGGGCAGATAGTTTGTTCTTTCGTGCTCAGCGACATCGTACACAGCTGATGTCCTCATTGGGGCATGTTTTTCATGTTCGTGATTCCTCAGGAATGTCGTTAAGTGCACGAATCATTTTCCACCCTTTGCCAACAAAGGCATATCGATAACTAGAGAATAATCGGTAAAACTCAGTAAAAAGTTAAATCCTTGACGTGGAGTAGTTAAATAATTTTTAAATCTCTAGTTCCAATGAATCTGCATTTTATTATCGTCTTTCCGTAAAAACATTTAATTTCCCAATTTACTTGGAAAAAAAAGCTTGCAGTTGTGGAAGAGTTGTTCAGAATCTATGAACATAGAAAGAAGAGCATAATTGCTAAATAAACTGGTGGTTACAGACCTTCCGCAATCCTGATTCTCAATTTTAAAGAAATTCTCCATGTGCTCCAATATAATTCAGTTTCTTCTCCCGCCCATAGATCACAAACTAACTGCTCCAATTCCACTCCCTAAAATTGTGTTTCTATAATTAGTCCTTTCTCAAACCCTTTCCTTAATCTCCCGGCAGTAAACTGCTCCTTTAAAGCCGGTATTAACTCCTAATGACATCGAACTGAGCGGAATTCTCGGGGAGTCATTTCGCTCCTCTGCTCGGCTTCTTCAGTTTCCTCTCTCATCTCAAGTGAGTTCCGCACCGCTCTAATTTTTCTCCGTTGCTCAATCTTCCTCAGTTAATAGAAGGGAATCGAACCTTAATATTTTCGTTCCGTTTTTCGCGTCGGTTGGAAAAAAATTTCGGTTCAGATTTGGTTTCCCTCCGTCTATTAACTACGAACCGCTTCGAATCGTTTACTTAGATGACTATCTTTCTGAATTCTTAAAAACCTTTTCGTTTCAGTTTTTATTGCGATTCAATGAAGAAAGAAATGTTCGGTTCAGATCCAGTTTCGCTCCGTCCGTCAAGGACCGCTCGAACCGGTTAATTCACTCCGGTTATTAGAATTTGTATCCCTCTGAAGGTTTCTTTTCAATTCCGACTAAAACATTATTTAGTGTAGCACTTACGAAACAGACATTTTAGAACAAAGCTTGTAAAACTGCGATCAAAATAGAAGATCAGAAAATTTTAAATTTCTAACCTTTAATCGATAAGTTGCAGGTTGCCTTTACGTGTTTTTGGTGAAGCTTAATCTGTTAATACTAAAGTAAAATGGTAATACCTTTAGGAACCACATCTCCGAATTGAATAATTAACGGTTTTTGGTTTCGAGCTGAAGGATGACTATTTTACGGTTTCGTTTCGGGTTTCGAGTCGGCTAAAATCGAATTAATCTTTCGATTTCTATTTTCTGCTCGGTCCCTGTTCGATATCCAACCAGCTTAAGGAACGTATAACGCAAAAGTCTCGCACCCAAGAGAAGGTTCGCGAAAATACAGCTCAGCCTCGAGACTATTCATTCAAGGATTTCTCACCCAAAAAGGTTAGTCGGTCACCCAATACGTATTATACCAAAGCAACATTCGAAACGGTATTCCAAAAGAGGGTGACAATAAGTATTTTTGGAATTACTAATCGGAAAAACCCTGACATTTTGTGCATTCTCATTTTTCATCCCAAAGCTCTTCAGGTGATGAATTCCGAATTGCCCCTGGTGTGACGCAAGGTCATTTAGAATGCTCTCCATGAGAACTGAGAATAAAGCAGACATTATTTTATATGTTGAAATGAATTACTAACAAAAAACGCTTCACCCAACCCAAACTGAGCAACTTATGGAAGTGCCAACTGGAAAAACGATACAATTGTTTGGTGGATACTTACTTACTTATAACCGGGAGGGAATTTGCTCTCGATTCTTTTTAAAAATTTCTCACTTCATTATAATGAAAAAGTCGGCTGGAAAATCGGGAATATATTTCCATGAATCCACGATCACCCTTACTGTACAAAAATTATATTAACGAAGCGGCACTTAAATGTATTTTCTTAAATTCGCCATCTTTGTTTACATTGCAGCCGTTATGGAAAATAATTAACATCCTGTCACTCTATTTACACGTTATTGCTGAGAATACCATAAAATATGAAAAAGATTTCATATTTTTATTTCTCAAGCATTTAAAAATATCATGAAATTGAAAAAAATCATGATTAGCCCTTAATTTTAGAAATAAAAGGAATAGTTTTTCTTAGTTTACAGTCATTTCTCTCTAAAGCTCTGTTTCATGTAAGCAACGGAAATTCTATTTAAATTCATCACATATAAATACGAGATTTTAAATTTAAATATACGTTGATGGATTTCTAAAAAAGTGTATTTTAATATCGAATGACATTTCTGATGAGGATGCATTTTACTGAAATCAGTTCATTAATCTAAATATTTTAGCTTTTCGGTGTGATTCAAATAGCATAATAATAATTAAAAGTCGGATTAAAATACCGTTGATTCTTTACTGACTGAAGAGATATTTAGTGGCGTAGGACATCGTAAACTGCTTTCGGACAATAAGCTGGGTGAATAGGACCAATCGACATTGAGTAGGCGTATGTTTGAGGATTTCTCTTATCTTTAATTCAATAAAGAATTGGTGCTTTTATTATTTCAGAGAAAAAGGCTCAATCAGGAGTGAGAAATAAATTTTCTCTATTTCCTCAAACATATTTTATAATTACATGATTTAAATCATTACATCCTTGTAATACATTCTAAATAAAATTAGTAGTAAGATAGTAATATTAGTCAGAGTACCTGGATTTTTTAGGTAACCGTGCATTCATGCACTGAATAATCACATAACGTAAACCTATTAATGTATTTCATTGTTTTCAAGAATTTGAATCCTCTAAATCTAAAGAAAGATTGAAGTTGTTTACATATGCTTAACTTTAATTAATGTAATGTCTCAAGAAAAAGGGTTAAAGGTGACCTTGCTCGTTAAGGAGTGTACATAGGATATTTCCCAAGGAGAGACAGGCATGTTAAAAGTATTACAGTTCAGGTCTCAAACCGGGATCTCCTATAAAGTCTCCCAAACAGCATATCTGAAAGTTATAGCCATACAATGGCTACAGGATGATCCTCTCAGACTTTAATCATGACCGTTTCTCCTTGAGAACTATATAATACCTTTTATAAATTAGTTAGCGATTAACTCATTGATTAATAATGCCATTATTTATTGTCTTAGCCTTTTACGTGTTTTAATGCTTGAATGTCTTGATGTTTATAAAATCCAGTCGTGATTAGCATCAGCCCTACAATAAAAATATCCTCTAATACCAGAATTTAAAAGGAAAATTTGATTTATTTCATAGTTTTTATAGACTCTTTTGAAATAATTTTCGTTTAGAACACGAAAATAAAAGTTTTATTTTCAAAATATGATGAAAATATATATTGCACGTTTTTAACGTGAATATAAAATGAAAAAAATAAAGAGTGTACAATATTCTACAGCCAGAATTTTTCGAAATGCCATAGTTTGGGTACCAAGAATGTATAAATGACGAGGTTTAATTGCAAAATTCGAATTTATTGGTTCTTGAACATTTATACCTCTCTTTAACGCTAGAGTTTGGGGTCCTATATCTCTTTTACGAAATCTTTGACCGACTGAAAGCAATTAAACCGATTGAATAAGAGAAAGCCTCTACAGAACATTCCACCTAAGGGAGAGGCTTTCTAGCAATTCTTTAAAAGCACTCCAATTAACATCATTAGAAACCGAGAGGAGAGCAGCACATCTGGAAGAGAGAATTATTTTCAGCAGACTGAAGGAACCTCCCTCGCACCGAACAGCAGGGTACTAAGGGACCACCTTTAATTTACGGAAATGTGTCAGAATCGTATTAGAGGAATGAAATAAGTGTGTGTAATTCTCGGTTGTAGTAAGTAGCTTAAAGTATATTATGTCACATCCATAGAAGTGAAAGTTATTAGCTGAGGCGTATCCTGAGAAAAAGTTGACAAATGATTTGTAAAATTACATTTTGCCTTGATCCTCTTGAAGTGTTATTGATGCGAAAGTTGTTTCTCCTTGATAATATCATAATCTTCAATTACGAGAGTTTATGTGGAGAATATGAATGACACTTAAGAGAGAGAAGTCGAGAAAAAGCTGCTCGAAACTGGTGAATGAGATTGTGAGGATATACTGGGAATGTATTTAGAGATGTTTGGATATTTCTGTAAGTAAAATGTTGAAGGCTGATCTAACTTTAAATCCTAAATTATTACCTACAAAATATCCTTGGAGAGGAAATGAGGCTGATTGGGCAAGATGACGAATGATATGGAAATAGAACGTCCACACAAGTGCAGTGCATTGATTCTATGAATATATTTTTTCACACAATTCAAGTCAGAGTAAGCAAACGAATGCCAGTATTCAGAAGAATATATTCGTCAGATGCTATAATAATAATTTCAATCCTTTTAACGACACTGAAACCAAAGTAAATGAAAGATGCCTTTTTCTGCATACCATGGTGGTAGATGAAAGAAGATTTTATTTTATTTATTTATATTTATTTATTTACATTTATTTATTTATATCCCAAAAACACCACAAACATCAATTTACCACTACAGTGGTGGGCTTCAAACAGTCATCAGGGCTGGTTATATATTCCATTTATCAAGATATTTTAGCAGGAACCTCTCAATAATACGAAAACTGTTTTATTTTTAAAATAGAAAAACTTTATTTTCACTACAGTAAACAAAACCTAAAACTTAATAAACATAATATAAACTATAAACCTATTTGCAATTATTAGGAAAAATATCGCAGCTTTTACTCTATCATCAATAACCCGAATCCCCTCTTTTGGGACCTGCTGGAGCTCCGTAATCGAATAAATAATTCACCGGAGAACTATATTTGAACTTTTCCGACGAATGCATTCATTCAGCGGATTCACACCTACAGATGATAATGTGACCACATTGAAATGTGTCACAGGTGTCACATCTGAAATTCGCATGTTGTGAAATATATTTATGATAAGCAAAAATCGGAATTAATAAAATCAAAACATCCACTCAAGTATTCCAGTCAAGCGCAGTAACCTTAGCAGTAAAAGTGCGTTACATGAGCACTGAAAACGTTATAGATTTAAACATTATTCGGTTATAATGTTAAATAGATTCAAAATTTAACTAAATTAAAATTTAATAAATTGTATTAACCATACAAAGCGATTAAAATTAATTCCCCAACGACTACTGCGACCATAAATGTACAGATGGACGTGTGACCAAATGACAAAAGGTTGACTCTTTAACAATAGGTAACGGCTTATGAACGGGTAACGTTTAGGTAGAATAAAACTGAAATAAGTCCCGCAGATAAACTCATGCTATGCATTGTGCACTCTCAACTCTATGCATTGTGAATTGGTCTAACGATTGTAAACTAGGAATAGGAGGGTGTATTAAGTTCAGCAGAGCATCCAGCTACAGCAACGGTCCTAGTGTTGTAAATGGTCCGAGCTTCATTGAGACTGCGATGAGACGTAATGAACGAGAGGAAAGAGGTCGAGGAGGTCATTAGTGGAAGTAGAAGAGGCATGTAACTGTTAGCGATTGAGCCCAATGACTCTTCCAGTCGGGGGTCGCGGCCCCAAAATTAACTGGCGGAGATAATGCTTATGACCGAACTAGTTTCCCGTATTAAGGCGGTCAATAGTCGCACCGATTCTCTTCCAGGTTTGAGTGGGATGTTAAATGACACCTGGCTCTTTTCAGTAGTTGGTAAAGTCGCAATTCTATCTCTCACGGTTCTAATCTCGGAAATTATTATCAACAGACCTTGCGGATAAAATACATGTTGAGAGGTAAGCCTAGAATAGAGGTGTGGAACCTGCGGTTTCATACGGCCTTTTCTCCGTTTCCTGAAACTAACAAATATGTTTACGTGATTGTCCAGTATATTTTTTATTAGAAATGAAAATATGAAGTAAAATATTTCTTTGGATGAAGAAATAAAGGAGCAAAAGTTTACCATAAACGGTACTCGAATTCGGGTCAACAACTTTCCCGGCTGTTGCTCCAAGCCAACTGAACAATTCTCTTTGGGTAAACTAAGCGATTATATTCGTTTCATGTCGTGCGATTTTGATATTTTGAAATATGTATGTAAGCATTACGAAACTCAAGCATGACCTAATGGTTTTTTATTGGACTAATTGGCACATGCATGCGACCTTCGGTGATAAAGGTTCCTCACGCCTGGCCCACATCTATATGTAGACATATACGATAAATATATTATAGAATCCATGTCCCTTTACCATATCTGAATGAAAGGAATATGAAAATTAATTTCTCCCGAAGACTACATTAATTCCAAATACAACTACTTAGGTGGAAAAGCCCACCACTCAAAACAGTCCTCCTAACAGCTGTTTTGTTGGAGGGTTGCCTCTTTTGGTTGAGGACCGTGACGATGATGGGTGCCACTAATTCCCAGCCACCGCTCGCTTTTCCCACATACATTCTCTAAAAACAGAGTGAGACTGCTCTGCGTGATAACTCAATTGGGTGGAAGCAACAGTTTGGATGGTGGAATATTTCGGTTCGAGTCTCGGATAGGTATGACATTTTTACTTCCATTAATTCCTTAATGATAGTTTTTTGTTCTCACAGGTTAAGTTAACTAAATGATGGCTTTTATCATCTCGTTACTAAGGGAAAAACAAAGCTCTGCCGAAAAAAATCTCTTGATAGACCGTTACATTTCCATCCACTGGTTGATCTTTCCTGCACCACGCTTTCCTTTTATCTTTTCTTTTATTTTGCGCTTATAATATATACTGCAATTTCAATTATACTGCATCAATATAATGTATATTTCAATATATACTGCATCTGACTCTGATTGAGATTTCCACAGCTTTACGTCTGTATTCAAATACAATTCAATTTATTCAGTAATAGCTTTCCAGAAATTCTCGCGGTATAACGTTAAATATATATTTTTTATTTATTANTTTGTTTCTGGTACCTACATTCATCTCTAAAGAGCAACGTAGACACACTTCTTAGAGAGATGAGAATTCTTCAAACAATATCTTTTCTGCAGTAAGATAGTGGAGTACTTGTATCCTTATTCCTTATTTTTATATTAAAGTGTATTTATTGAAGTTGCTGTAAACCGCCTGTAAATGGCATGTTTTTAAATTGGATTTTTCTCCAAAGCAAATATTTTCGTCGGTTTGGGAAAGCAGTTCAATATATTAAGTTGAGTCGCGGTAAAATAATTCGTCACCACAAATTTCCGCGACAACTTTCCTGATTCCTTATTTATTTTTGACGCAAACGAATGTTCGATATTGTATTTTACATATCCAGTCCAGGAATGCATCGTATGCAGAAAGCAATTCATGTCACATCGTTTCCGGGTAACAGTTTAATTAAAGTTCAGAGGCTCAGCGCAGCTACCATTTATGGATTTAACATTCTAAATTGTTCCGCGTGCCAACTCTGAACTTTAATGGTTCAATAAAATTTTAATTGCACGTTTTCTTTTATTTTATTACATGCACATATAGTAAATTTGAAACATCAAATAATTCTTAACGAAAATAATTTGTAAACATTTTTGTTTACCTAAATATATACAGTTTATCATTTACAATATATATTATCTCAATAATATACAGTGGAAAGTGTGCATAACGGAACCTGAATAAAGCTGAAACTTGTCCATTTCAGAAAAATATTTGGTCTTGGCTGGCGGTCTTGAAATTTTCATTTGTGTTATACAAACCTAAACATAACGGAAACCTGCCTCTTACGCAAAATTTGTACAACACTATGTGATTCCACAAAAGGAATATTTCACCATATTTCTTTTGCTAATATCTGGTAATTTATTCGAATCAACAAGTGAATATAAATTGGAATGTGCCTCTGAATATATGTGTATCTGAATATTCATGAGTATATTTATATGAAAATAAATGTGATTAAATATGGGAATATGTATCCAGCAGATTATCTATGTTTATACAGGAATTCATATGAATTGAGACCCTTTTCTCATGTGAATGCATGTATGGTACACGCGTGTAAGAAATATTAATACCGCGGCTTTTTTGCTTGCTCGATCAATGAAGAACGAAGAAAGGTACCAAGAAATCGCTGTTCCTAGTAACTGAAATTTGTTCCACTGGATGTGACATATATTTACACAATATATATTTGTATAACTTATGGTTTAAAATATAATTTCAAAAATATTAAGTGCGATGCTGGATTCGGTTGCATCAATATCATAAGTAAATGGCAGGAGAGACTGATACTGATAAGGCATCATGACTTAAAGGTGTAATAACCTGTATACCTCGTACGGAAATAAACCATACCGTTCTTGTTATCTTGCGTATCTTTAACAATGTATCTGTAGTTGATATTTTCACAATGTCAGATAATAGCTTTAAATGCGGCAGTAAGGACGAAATCAGCTAAATATTCCTTCCGTAAAAACTTAGTTAATCCTAAAATCCTAGATAATAAATCCTAGAATACATTAAATCAAACATTTAGCAGAATCTCACTAATTAAGTCTGTACCTCACTCAGCTAAAAGGAAGGATTTGGGGCTACTTTAACAAATATGGATTTAAGAGGAATAAGGTTCAAATGCATATTCAATTTCCAGGTTTTGCGTTCTTCATTAATGAAGTACTAGAGAGTTAACGCAAAGCTTTAATGTATTAAATGTCATTTTTCCAGTAAAAGAGCAATTTTAGCTTCGTTTGAAGTTACCTCTTCGTATGCACGGGATCAAAACTTCTATAAAACGCGAAATGTCTGATAACGATGGAACTTACACTTCTACCATCAATATTATGTAGTTTTTATCCATTTCAAAGTACTCCTACACATTGCGATATTTGTAATTAATAAGAGTGGAATGGTTTCCAGTAAGATTCAATGAAATAATTTCAAAAAAGTTACTCACAAAAATAATCTCTCCAGGATCAAAACTATAGGAGTAATAACTATCCAATTTAAGGGTAGAAATTATTTCCTGCGAATTTCGGAAATTTCAACTATTTCATAGCCCAATATTGACCAAACTAGCATGTTAATGCTGACCACTTCTCAAAACACAATGTCATTGCAGTGGTAGAAACCATTTGCAAAAAAATGATAGATAAGGCACTAGAAGGGAAATGGGAAAACTCTACTACAAGTATATTGATAACGTGATCTGTACTTACTTTTATGTTATTCTTGGCGAAGAAATCAGACCAGCTGAAAGTAAAAGAAAAGATATGTGAGAATTGTTAACAGAAGTGAATATTAAGTTTCTTGCAAATAAAACGATAACGTAAAACAATAGCGCAATACTTGAGTAATAAATTGGGCTTCCAAGTGCAAGTGTCGAATCATTCACATTTACCATTATTTTCAAATTACTCGATTATTCGGGGTTTAAGTCGAGTATATAATACCGAAACTAGAATACCGTACTGTCTTTCGGAAAATTTCTTCACGCACAGGGTTGTGAAGATGAGTTTGAGCAGCGGTAATCGTGTCTTACTAGGCATCTTATTTTCTTAACTCTTTCTTGTTCTTTTGTTTTGTTCGAGATTCGTTGAGTAATTACCGATTGAATAGATTCGTTTCGTTCCAGTGGTAGAGGAATCTTAACAGTGTTACTAATATCTTTACCCTTTTGACAACATTACTTCATTATTTCATACCAAAACTTTCACTTATCAAACGTTCCCTTTTATTTCGCCTTCCTTTTATACCGAGTTCCCGTCCTTTTGTTGATTCCTTTTTCCAACCTAAAGTGACATTTATGAAATTAGGTTTAACTCACGCAAGATCATTGTAATTGCTGCTCCTACTTTTTTATTTCTTGTTATTTTTTCTTCACAACACACATCTTACTTTTGTAACTGTTTTTTTCTTGAACCTGTTCCTTACGAGTGTTTCTTATCACTTTAAATTAGCGTTTCTTCTTCTGCATGCAATACGTAAAAAAATGAAAGAACTGAAATATCTTTCTTAAAGTCTAGACAAAAGGAGCTCTTTAAATGAGGAACTGATTGGGAGTGGTTAGGATTTCCTGTGTTTTGTAAGTTACAGTCGTTGACGATTGTTACAAAAATAAAACATTCCATATTGGACGCACCGAAGGTGAATGATTTTTGAATTTTACACCTTATGTATTCCATTTATGATGTGCATGATTAAGAAAATTCAATGAAAAGCTGTTGAATTTAATCTTATCTATTATCTTTTGCTGTTATCTTAAGGTGCTATGTAAAACATCTTTAAACTTAACGTGATCAAGCGTGACTTCGTGGAATTTCGCACACATTTCCAAAGAAAGAACTGAGTATATTTCACCAAAGGTTTATTTCCACGACCGCTTTCGTCATCGAGATGATATCTTCTCGTAAATACATCTTCACCCTTAGCTCAGTTTAAATTATTAACCAGTATAAATATCACGTAATAATCTTTTTCAGATGTGAAATAGGAAGTAACGCTTTTTTTAATAGGCATTCAACGTCGCTGAAATTTCTGACTCGATTCTATTACATTTAATCTCTCTGCAGTAGAATAGGTTTTCAGAAGTGCATAGTAACGCAAAAGAGAAACCCATGAATGGTTATCTCATGCATAGGATCGCCAAAATAGAATTTTGTTGCGCTGGTTGTAAAACCCTGCCTGTTACACTGCACTGGAGTAAAGGCAGGTGTATGTTGGTTTGTTTGGCAAGCGACTTCATTTCGCGCCCGTAAATTATTCACTTTGAGGGGTTGAAAAATATATCCAGCCGATGAAAAGTCCTTGCACAGACGCGACAACGAAATAAGAACCCCGTCTCTCGTACCTATATCTATTTTAGCGGAGAAATATAAGTTGCACAACTTCCTCACCCCTTATCGCCTTTTACGGAACTACATCCCTTTAAAGTCCCAATCAGTAATTCCTTATTTTATCCGGTTGCAAGGAATACATAAGTAAATAGATAAATTAGGTATACATTTTTATTCGCTCGAGAAGAAATATTTGAAAAGGAAAGAGTCGAAGTGACTGGGGTTCGAACTACATTGAACTATTGGGAGATCTACCAATTTTCAGAGAGCTACTCTTAAAGTTGAAGTTTCTGTGAGGACCGTGCCGTTGGTGGGTGGCACAAGTCGTAGTCACCAGTCATATGCCAAGAAAGAGCCTCGAAAACGAACGTATACAGATCAATGTCAATTGTATGAGAGCAGTTGGCCAGAAAGTGAAAGGTCTGGGTACGACTTAAAGTAACTTCGAGTGCTTTCGCTTCTGTTTATTTCCTTAGGCTTACCACAGAGAAAGCTGTTTTTAAACCCCTTTCTTAGTTTAACGTTCCGTTCAACCCGAATACTAGATTATTATGCCGAAGATAATGCACACTATACATAGTCTAAACATGCACATGGAAGAGGTATACTTACATTTTTATGCAAAAATAATTTACGTGCATTTTGCAAGCTATATATTCAAGGAAAAATAATACGACAATGTTGGATAGCTTAATAATTAGAGTTCGTGACTATCGCAGATTCTGAGAAAAATCGACCTTGCGCACGGTAGGGTAAAATCAATAGAAGCACCAAAAATACGAAATTGGTTTTCTTGAGTGCGGAATTCATAACTTTGCGCGATCACTCTTGGAAAAAATCGGCATAATTAACGTTTGTCCGGTGCATTAGATTCTATTTCGGGCCAACTAATACCACGATGTTTTACGAAGCTTTCTAAAGAGGAATCTGAAAGTTTAATCAAAAGAAATCGTCGCGATAATTTGCAACCCCGATAAATAAACCGAGTTTTCGGTATTTATGCTAGAATCCACATGGCGGAGCACCACCTCCCTCAACGATGTTTTTGTAATTCATAAGCAATATTCATTTTCAAGCTGAATATAAGTTAATCATATCAAGAGTCCATAAGATTTTGTGAAAGCTATATACACTTGTTGGACTAGTTTTATTTCTTAGGGCACGTTCAATTCATTAGATTTGCTCATTAATTTAGTCAAAGCAAACGAACGACGAGCATCTGGATATGTTTGAATAAAAATTAAATTACTCCTCAAAAATTAGGAAATTCCGATCGATTGAGACAACACTGATATACGCTAAATGAGGCAACCGTAATAATCTCCGTTATCGAATTCCTCTAGAAAGGCAAAAAAGATAGCTCATGTAAACACTATCAAATGAATGAGATCTTGTTGTGATTTAATGTAAATTGAAAGGCGGACCGATGCCGAGAGAAAAGCAGTCCCATTAGGGAATTGAATGGATCGCAGCAGGAATCAATTCGCTATTAATAACTCTTAAACGTTCTTATTTATCGACAGTTATACGCCAATGATTTTTAATTAATCACAGAACTGAAAGATCCGACCTTTCATTGAGAGATGTATTCCGCTACTTGAGATATCCGCACATTTGATTAATTTCTTTCTATAACATAAACAGAAAATTCCACTAAGTTCTGTTGTAATAAAATGAGTATGATTTTATGGTTCATCGTGAATAAAGAATTCCATTCTCAACAGTTGACCTTGCCCTTCCCACGCAAAGGCATGCATAAACGTGTGTTTCAAAATCTTTACAAAAAAGGGATTATGAAGGCCGTATTCTACTGGGACGCAACAGTATCAGTAGCCACGGAACACCGAGCGGTTTTGAAACACGATAAAATCAAGTTAAAGAGGCCCTGACTTTCGCGTGAGACCAGTTGTGGTCAGGATCAATGTTGGAATTCAGCGTTGATTTAGCGTAGTGTATAAGAACAGCTACATCTGTGCTACACAGTCCCTGTGGCGCAGTGGATAGCGCGTTGGACTTCTAATCCAAAGGTCGTGGGTTCGAACCCCACCAGGGATGAATTATTTTTAATCCTTGAAAGTAACGTTCAACGTTTAATAAATAATCCAATACCATCATGAAGCATCCCTTGAAATGAAAGGAGATTAGAAGCTATGCTGCGATTGTTAGATAAATTCAAAGGAAGTACATTTCCGGAAGACGTAATTGATATCATGCGACCCCCCTGCTACTTCGGCCGATCCGACAGTGAGCGTAAAATAAGAGAAATAGATCTACATAAATACCCTACAAGCCGCCTTTCGGTGTATGGCAGGGGGTGAAAACACCAAGGGTTCGGACTATTTTTTTAACCTATTGTTATCGCGTATCGTTCGCGGAAGGAATGATTCCTTAAAACGGCTAGTCCTAGCATCTGTTTCCCTTATTTTACGCTCATAGTCGGATCGGTCATAGTAGCAGGGGGGGTCGCATAATATTGATAACGTCATCTGCAAATGCACTGTCTAGAAATGTATCAAGTAATCGCAGCCTAGCTTCCAATCTCCTTTCTTTCAAGGATTCCCAACCTGCGTCCTAGATCATTTTTGTAACACTAGCTTTTTTATCAGAACGTATTGCCTTGCGCTGCTTTTTCTCGAGTTTGCGGGTGTAGATGCGAGAAAATGTCGTTTTAGGGACTCATTCTTTCCGTGAACGATACGCAATAGCAATAAATAAAAGAGGTGATTCCAACTCTTGGTGTTTACACCCCCTGCCACACGCCGAAAGGTAGCTTTCAGAGTATTTATGTAGATGCAGTAGATATAGATGAACTGGGTGATTTAGCCGAATCAAGTATAACTTAATGGTATTTTCTTGATGCTATTATGATCGCGTCCATTCGTCCAAATTTGCAATGTCCAACTTGACTTGATTATGAATTGCGCATTGAATTCAAGAAAATTTTAATTACGTATTTATGACAAAATTTTCATATGCTTAATCAAAATCACATGCTCACATAGCATAAGCTACCACAGAGGCATAGAGAAAGGCTTTAATGATAGTTTATAGTAAAACTAATTTGATATACATTAATGTTTGCAATCTGAGAAAACACTCGAAAAATTAGTGTCGTTAAAAATGGATATCAGAAAATATGCTGTATTCAATCGGCCCCAATATGTCTAATTCTGACAACGATACACGATGAAAATATAAAAAAGTTAAAAAAATTACAATAAAATGCATATTTAATCAAATGAATAGAGATTAGGGTCAGAAAATATATAAGGTATGTAAAAAATAAAAAGTCACTACAACACATAACCATTGTTAATAATATTTTCA
>KZ308624.1:174754-265139 GCA_000376725.2 Ladona fulva
ACGGGGATAATCAGTTGTTATAATTTTTATAAGAAATTTACGTAAAATAAGCTTTCATGAGTTGAAAACAGTAGAAGAAATATTATAAGTAATTTATATGATAAGAAATATGTTATTATGATCTTAAGGAAGAATTTTTTTTGTGCTTAGGATGACCACATATATACGATAATAGATATATTTTTAAACTAAATTAAGTCCCGTCATTCTTGACGGAGGCGTTTACTAGTAATAATAATAATGTAGCTTTATTCGGGAGAGATTGAGAGCCTTCTTACATACAACCCTACGTAATATGAAGTTTAAAAGCGATAGCTTGAAAAACTACGCAGAAGAAAACTGCTTTGTGGGCTTAAAAACCTAAGTTAGTACATTGAAAAAATATACCACAGGTGAAAAGCACCCGCTGGAAGGGGAGTGTGAAAAAACTGCGATAAATATCGAAAGTTACGCAGGTTTTAAGGTAAAGACTTGTTCAATCACATTTGGAAAGCAAACAAAATGGTAGAGATACATTATTTCGTGGGCATAACAACTAAAAATTAGTAAAATATGGAAGAGAATGGTGTGTAAGCCATTGTTAAATTATATTAAAAATTCAATTATTTAATTTTAAACTAAGGCATACCTTGACCTGATGACTACGTTGCTGTATCTTAGCTATTAAAAGACAAAAAAGGTCTGGTAACTATTAAACCGCGAAATTTGTAATTTTTACATACTTCTTGGACTTTTTTTACTTTCCTTCCTATTTAGTTTAGACCGAACATAAGACACACTTTAGAGTAGAATTTTCTAACTTAACGAAGTAAGCTGACATAAGTATCTCACGCGGAAAAAAGAATGCGCATGTTTAAAACTTTGGAGGCCTTATAGAGAACTGGTACAACGTAACATTACGTCAAAAACCGATATGCGGTGAGCTGAATAACATAGTAAGGTTCGTAGCAATGATTATAATTCAAGAAACAATTTTCGAGACCTTTCTTTGGCTGATTTTTTTTGAAGGAACATGTAGTTTGATAAATGGAAAGAAAAAAAATCAACGTAATACAAAATGCGGAAACAAACTCTCTTTTGGGTAAATTTGGAGTCCCCGAGGAAGAATGTTGCCAAATCAGCACTAATTAGAGGAAATAGAAGGTATTTGAAACCGAAATAGCCGCCTGTGCTGCTTCATTAAACATGATTACAGAAAACCAGTGATGTTTTAATAGCGATTATCTTTTTGCAGTGCAAGGATACTGCGAAGATTGCGAAGCTGTTTCAGAGAGCCTATCCGTACACGCATCTATAGAATGAATCGCAGACTATAATTGAAGCAAAGCAAACATCTTCACATGATTTATCGACAGGAAGTCATTTGTATCAAGCTGAGTACACACATCCTCTTGCATTCAATCAACACATTAATACAAATAGCCCTTCAGTTCAACTTTGCCCATCTCCTCTGTCCTATCACGTTAACCAATCCCGGAATTTCATTCTGCCATTACTCACAGATGACTGTTGCGTTTAAGCCGTATAAACGTGAACATGACAGCTCTCTCTGCATGCATCATAGTTGGCGTCATTCGCGAAATCATTGCGTAAACTCCTTCTGAAAATCCTTTTTCAGCTAAATATTTCACCTTTCTTGCAGTGTCATTTTAAACTATAGATATACGAAATGGATCACACAATATAATTCTAGAAAATAAATCTAACTTAACTAGTCATAAAAAGATGAAACCTACCCTGTCAATTCCCTTTACAATAATGAATCTGCATACTCGAATGTAATAGATGCACAAGATTTGAATCGGGGAATCTGTGGCTTTCGAAACATGTGCGGCCAATTCCGGCGTTCAATGTGACCTTATTTGACCTTTTCAAGTAAAATCTGTAATCTAAATTGGTTTGTTTATTAGCTGTTTCATTTACTGCAAGTACAAATAAACAGTAGTCACCTTATGTTTACACAGTTTTGTTTTCCTTTGTACACTTTCAGTTTAGGGCCATTCGAATATTTGAAATTCGCACATCAAGTGCGGCCTGAATGTTTCATACACATCATGGTCATGGATGCTAATTTAATATTTAGAATGACGCTAGAAGAGCCCTGAAAAGTAGCTAAAAAGTACCTAAGCTTAGAAAAAAATATAGCTCTAAAGTAGTTCCTAGGGAGGGGAAAAATTCGCAGTGTACGTTTCTTTTCATGTCGACATTTAGGAGGTTTACTGCGCTCCTTCGCCCGCTTAGGTTTAC
Source organism: Ladona fulva (assembly GCA_000376725.2). NCBI lineage: Eukaryota > Metazoa > Arthropoda > Insecta > Odonata > Libellulidae > Ladona > Ladona fulva. Next base: position 177,002 of record KZ308624.1, read on the forward strand.
GTATGGGACGAAGAAGCATCACAGCTTCCTACCCATCCGTAACTTACAATTCCTTCTCCGTTTACCGCGCGCACTTAGAGCCCATTCTATTCTCTTCCGTTGAGGATGATTCATGAAAATTTACAGCTTCTTGCTCTACTCTTCTCAGCCGCATAAATATACACCAGTCACGTTCTTGTCTACGGTACACGAGTACCCCACTTAATAAATATCCAATACAAGCAACTCCTACACACAATAATGTCAAAAATGGAACTTTGTTGGGAGAGATGTACTTTATAGAGAAGGAAATTTACAAAGACTCTATATAGAGCCTATTTATTTAGTCTATATTACTCCTAGTCCGGGGATTGATATACCAATACACCTCGGGCCAGCGCTAAACAGAAACATAGGAAGATATTATTCTATTAAAGGAAAACTTCCCACGCTCCTCTGTTGCAATTGCGATAGAGCTAATTCGCTAGAGGAGCATGCGAAAATCTCCTTTACTTTTTCCGAAATGAAAATCAAATTTGCGCATAGCTACTTGGGCTCAAATTCTCTATTCGAATTTAGAAAAAACGCAATATTCCATAAGAGAGTGAGTTCAGTTTCTCTCTAAAGGGAGTTTTCCGGAACTTGGACGACTGAGTATGGGAAAACTGGGAACTTCTGGCTGTCCGGGTGATCACCTAGAGGACGGCTCGGCCCAGGGAAGTTCTTATTCACCCAGATACATTATGTTTAAGGGTTTTTACCGAATGATTTTTAGCCCAGGATAAGGTTCACTTAAGACGTATTCCCGAGAGACATCCGGTGAATATACTTGGTTGCAAATCTTAGCGCTCCAGCCCTAAGATCCCGGGTTCGAGTCCCGGGTAATCAGATTTTCTGAGCCTCCGAATGGCCAAGTTCGATGTTCGTTTTTACGATTAACGCGTTCGATTTTGATGAAAGTGGTCTCGGGTTCGATTCCCGGTGGTGGATAACTTGACTTAAGCTGTCGAAGACTTAAAAAAAATAAAATATAAAGATTTTTCTGAATATTATTATTATTATTAGACCCTTTAATGGCGAGGTTAGGCCCGAGTGGGCCTCTCTTCCACCTAACCTCGTATATTATTCTACATTGATATTTACTATTTATAAGAAAAATTCACAAAAAAAATGTAATAATAGAATAGAGAATTGTTGTGAGATTTCATCTATCGTTGCTGTTTACGCCTCTCCTGGGGCTGCTCAGTAAATTAATGTTTATGAGAGAACCAGGAAATTGAAAAAAGTTAAGTAACCTGAACGACTTTTCCTCTTGGCCCTAAGAGCTTTATCATTTCATGATTCAACTGATTCTTCCGATTTAAATACTAAAAAATAGAGCCCATCTCTTGGTTAAGCCTGGAAAGAACTGGTACGTTATTTACGTCAAGATTATTTCCGCGTATTTACTAATGGAACTGAGAAGTAATGCATTTCTTATTATTCAAAGCATTCAACGATCCTACCTACTATAAAGCCTTGTGGAATACATTCTGAAATACTATCTAATGTGTAATGGATATTACTTGTTAATGGAAATGAAGAAAAATGATATGGACCTTAACCGTAAGTTCACTAAATCTTTTCATTCGGAGAAGAAACCTCGCACAACGAGGATTAAATGTACTAACTGACGTTATTTTGAAACGGCAAAATTCCACACTAGGTTCAACAAAATGCCACTCCATTTTTTTCTTCTACGTGAATGTATTCTGACGTTTCCAACTAGCTGAGAGTTTCCCATGTGTACGCCTGACAGAAAAAAGGTCGCTAGAAATAAAACGTCAGAGAGTTTTAATCTTCCTTTGGGATTCACGCGTGTCAGAGGGAGAATTTTATTGTTCTTTTTATTCATAAAGAGTTCTTTTATTTGTGGGACCCGAGGATCTAATTTCGGCTTTTCAAAGGAAGAATGGGCCTCGCGACTTAACGAAAAAGAAAATGAAAGTAGGTAATCATTCACACAAACAAGACGGCAATTATATTCTTTTTGAAATAAATTATCGATTTCATTGAGATTTCAATCAGAATTATTTTATTAATTAGAAGTTAAAAAAGTTTTATAGCGCAATTAACATCTTGGTATAATTTTCCTAAGTATCAATCACCAAATTATCATGTGATTAAAATATACTCAATCGATCGATCAATTTAAAGGCATGACTTCGTACGGAGATATAACAATAAATTTCAACGATTGCTTTCCTTGAGCAAGATAAAACTGAAGTTTTCCGTAGTGAATTTCTCGCGATATATGTAACAATTTATGAACTTTATTAACGAAATTTACTTGTTCAGGCTGCCATTGCAGGTAAAAATTTCACGTAGAAACTACAATTCCACAACAACATTTTTGAAAATCTCTTAGCATATTACGACAGCTAGTCAAAGATAAAACCTTTTAACATATTTATTTTCAACACGGATAGTTTCACTACCGGATTTACACGTAATAAATTCAACGTTCATTCAAAACTTTCCCACTGGTAAATCTACCTTGTGTAAATTGACCTTATTACTATAAAAGCATTACTATAGTAATATAACATTAAGTTTTGATATATCCCTGATCAGTGGCGCTGCCAGGAATCATCTAAGGAAGGGGTCCGTGATAGTTGAGAGATCGAAAATATGCCTACCTTACAGGGGCCTTTATAATCATGCACGCACATCTTACAAGAGATATTTAAAAGTTCCCTTAAAAAACTAATTGAATAGAAATAAAAGTTATATGGTAATGTGTCAAGGTAATTGGTCTTTCTGAGATTAGGGAACTGGTTTGTGATATCTTTCTTAAAGTATTTAACCCTCTTGGGGGAGGGTTTAACCCTAAAACCCCCCTCATTGCGCCCCTGCTCCTGATATGCAGAAGAATTATCAGGTGACCCATTCCATTCCTTTCTCCGTCAACACTTTTCCGTCCCTCATATATTTACTTTGCTCCCGATGTACCTCACAACTGAAGATTATGTGAATATGTATAAACCGATAGTGTAAATTTTTGATTTGTGGGATAATGACATGTTTATTATGATTATTATTATTATTTTACTCTTAAGGCAAGGCTCTTCGACCTAACCACTGAATATATCACATGACAGCAACATTGAACAAAAAAATAAAACAACTGACTTCAATCAAATTGTATCTGGGAAAATAAATCTAAGGCAATTACTCTTACTCTTAAGGCAAGGCTAGGCTCTTCGACCTAACCACTGAATATATTACATGACAACAACATTGAACAAAAGAAAGAAAACAACTGACTTCAATTAAATTGTATCTGGGAAAATAAATCGTTGAACGTTGAAATAAACGTTGAAAAAACTGACATACATTAATACATGACAGTTGGTATAAAAAGAATATATGANCCCCCCTCATTGCGCCCCTGCTCCTGATATGCAGAAGAATTATCAGGTGACCCATTCCATTCCTTTCTCCGTCAACACTTTTCCGTCCCTCATATATTTCCTTTGCTCCCGATGTACCTCACAACTGAAGATTATGTGAATATGTATAAACCGATAGTGTAAATTTTTGATTTGTGGGATAATGACATGTTTATTATGATTATTATTATTATTTTACTCTTAAGGCAAGGCTCTTCGACCTAACCACTGAATATATCACATGACAGCAACATTGAACAAAAAAATAAAACAACTGACTTCAATCAAATTGTATCTGGGAAAATAAATCTAAGGCAATTACTCTTACTCTTAAGGCAAGGCTAGGCTCTTCGACCTAACCACTGAATATATTACATGACAACAACATTGAACAAAAGAAAGAAAACAACTGACTTCAATTAAATTGTATCTGGGAAAATAAATCGTTGAACGTTGAAATAAACGTTGAAAAAACTGACATACATTAATACATGACAGTTGGTATAAGAAGAAAATATGAACTACCAAGTAAGCAGTCTACTTAATAAATGAATACAAAGGATTGGATACAAACTTGATACAGGTACATATAAACCCACAAATATTTAAGTAGTGGGAAAATCTCCTCAACTGAAGTCTTACGGAGAAAACCCACGAAGTGGCAAAACTCCCAAACATAGATGCCAATTATTTTTGAAAATGTCACTGGATGCTCCTTGAGAAGTAGCTAAGAAGTCGCTCCGGAAAGATGTCCTCAAAATTGTTAAAAATTAAATAGCTTACATTTCTTTCTGCCATGGCTTTGTGGTAGGTTTCTACAACGTAAAGAATGAAAATGTGCAACTTTAGATTCTTTACGATAAAATAGCAAGAATTTATTTCTATAAGTGGAGTACCATTTCAAGAATAAAAACATTTTAATTCATCGTCTAAAGAAATGAAAGAAAGTGAAAATTCGTATTTTTCGACAGAATATTTAATATACGACCGGTTTCACAAGCGTGCTTGCATCTTCATCTTCACCTAAAGCTTCATTGCCGTTTCTGATGTCTTTCCACCAAGACCCGCCTTCCAGCATCGATTTCATTATAATATGACTATTACGTCTTTTATTAACTGAAATTAATGCTATTTTAATTTTAAATCAGTAAAACGCTGAGTTAAGAGTAGGTAGAGGAGGGTCGGCGTCATTGAACAAGTTAGTACATAGAGTTAGAGATGTCGCTAAAACAGAAAAAGTTCGCTAAAAGAAGGAAAATGTTGCTAAATACGCGACTATTTTCCCTAAGTTATTTTCACGTTCTTGTGGTTTTTAAAAACTATTTTCATTTAAATTACTTTTATGCCTTTCCTGCGACACTTGTCGTGTGGTTAATCTGCATATTCAATCAGTACTTTGGCTGAAAGCTTTTGGTCCTTTCGAGGACTGCCCTTATGCACAGTGCCGTTCATGCAGCTGACATGTCCATAAAACCTAACGATGGCATATCGCATGTGTCCTACGTCGACGACCGTACACTGAAAGAGTCTGCCTTGTGCAGATTCTGTCGTATATCTCTCAATGAATGTTTCAGCGGTTTCGCGGGAGCGTCAGCTGATACGGGTCGGCAATAAATTCTTTGGTCCTATTGGAGAAGATTCATTTCAATAAAGATAAATACTCGGAGAAAGTACCTTTTGTCCATATGACCGCCACTAGAAGGAAATCCATTAGTTTAGCAGCAGCAGTGGAAGAAAATTACACAAACCATTCGTACATGCATTCTTTGTTTTCACGAACATTTTTTGTGCTACAAAGAAAATAAATGCTAAAAGTAATAATTTTGTGACATTCAAATCACAAATCTATAAATTAAAATATAAAAGTATGGCTTTTTGACTAATAACTACAAAATATTACGAAAACGTAAATTTAACAGATTAGAATCGAGCGGAAACTTAATGTGAACATGGAATATAAAATACGAGCAAAATTCACAAATGAAGGCCTCGTTTGGTGGAAATACTTCGCATCAAAATAAAAAAAGGCAGAAGAGTTCGTTTTCTACAGTTTATTGGCCAACGACCGAATTCAGCGATTGATCATTGTCATCAGGTCATTCGTTGAAACCGTTCGTTCTCCAATGAACTATGGAAGAAGTACTCTTCTCTCTTCTTTCTATTTTGGTGTAAAATATGAAGCAATACATTGATTTTGCTTCTATATTGCACTCTAATACAGTAGGGCATAATTTAGGAAGTAACGTAGAAGACTACTATGTTTACGATTTGGAGTTAATTCGGAGGCGTAGCCAAGGGGGCGTTCAAACCCCCTCCTCTATGAAAACAGAGAAACAGAGTCAACAAGAGTGGATGGCCTCCCTCAATCATGCCATGCAAATACTGCGGGAGATTCGTAGGGTATACTTGTTAAAATAAATCAGTTTATATATGTATTAGATTATGTACGAAAGTATTATTGTCCCTGGATTCTAGGTAATGTTTCTAGGCATTGTCTACTAAATGGCTTTTTTGTACAATGGAAAACAAAACTGACGACGCCCTTGGGGAAATCTCTCAATGGACTTTATTTTTATCACTTTAATCATTTACGTCACGATGCAGTAACATCAAACAGCTTCTCTATAACTGGTTTTGTAACGGCTTATAACACAGGATGCTTTCAAGAAAGGCTAGCCGGATTACTTACACTTAAGACGCAGGAAAATTAGAAAGAACCCTTCGGGATCCAACTTTCTGAGGAAATTACATAGCACAATAGAGACGGAGAAGTAAGTGAGAAATACACGCCTGACACCCACCTCGAAGGTTGTAAAAGAGTGTTATGTAGACGGAGATGTGAAGTGGCACTCTCAAGCAAAATCATCACCTTGCATCAGCACTTTCGCTACATTGCTTTCTCAAAATAGCTGCTGCATTGTGTTGCGTGTAAGTCAAGGGCAGTCTTCTGGTGACGCATATTTTGCGTGAAATGTTTAGCGGAAAGAAGCGCTTTCAAGGGTTTATTCCAGGAAAACTAAATCCACACTTACGTCAAATTTGATATCCTACAAGCCTCTCATGGCAGAGGATATAGCATTTTAAACAAAGCGTATCGCCTTGCGCTGCAACTTTTCAGTTCATGGATGCCCGTCTCATCTGTCAGATTTCACATACTTGCCGCGTATTCCATTGGAGCCTGACTGACCAATATGAAATAACAACGCCCTCTGACCTTTTCATCACAACCGCCAACAGGATTTATTAAAGCGAGCTTTTAATTTGCATTAACTCAAATTATTTGGTTATGAGCGCTCTTGTTTAAGTTATTCATGAGAATAAAGGAAAGGAAGGTAACTTAGTAGGTTGTAAAACCTACGAAAATCCCAAAGGAATAACAAGTGTGAAAAATAGCGACACGACTGGGACTCGAACCCAGGTCTCCCACTTTCCGGGCAGGTATTCTAACCACTGAACTACCGTGCCGCGTCTCTCTCACACTGTTAAGGGAATGCTTTGTGAGCAAGACTGGCAGTCTCCACATAGTGGCACAACCTGCCGTCAGAGGTCCTCACGGAGGCAACCGGCTCACAAAGCGGTGTTATGAGGTTATTTCCCCCCAGGAAATCACAAGGATAAAGGAAAGGAAGGTAACTTAGTAGGTTGTAAAACCTACGAAAATCCCAAAGGAATAACAAGTGTGAAAAATAGCGACGCGACTGGGACTCGAATCCAGGTCTCCCACTTTCCGGGGGAATCCCAATTTGGGATTTTCGTAGGTTTTACAACCTACTAAGTTACCTTCCTTTCCTTTATCCTTGTGATTTCCTGGGGGGAAATAACCTCATAACACCGCTTTGTGAGCCGGTTTCCTCCGTGAGGACCTCTGACGGCAGGTTGTGCCACTATGTGGAGACTGCCAGTCTTGCTCACAAAGCATTCCCTTAACAGTGTGAGAGAGACGCGGCACGGTAGTTCAGTGGTTAGAATACCTGCCCGGAAAGTGGGAGACCTGTGTTCGAGTCCCAGTCGTGTCGCTATTTTTCACACTTGTTATTCCTTTGGGATTTTTATTCATGAGAATTATCCCGAAGTATTTAACTAAATCGACTGATTTTATTCCTTTAGTTTCATAAGGGGAACTCTGACGGAGATTAATCCTTTCGAAAAAATTTACTACGGAGAGTTTGGTTACAGTAAATTTAAGTTGTCTCTTTTTGCAAAAAAATTAATAAAAACTAAAGCATGTAGAATGAAAAGAGAAAAACTTTTTCTACAAAAATATTGCCATTTAATGATTCAACGAATGTAAAACGGGCAAGGGTGGTTTTGCGCAAGATGGTGCGCACCCAGGAAAAAAAAAAACTTTGTGGTCCTTCTTGGAAACATGTTCTGCCGGGATAGCTCAACGGCCAGAGCACCCGACCGATTCCCGGTCCCGTCAGACTTTTTTCAAGTCCATTCTTCCTTGGGATTCGACGAATGTTCGACGAATAACCTGTTGATGAAGATTAACGAAACCTGGTCGTGTAAGTCATAAAGAAGATATATTTGTGGAAAAGCAAAAAGCCTCTCTTCAATTTACATGATAGATTCCCAAAAGAACTCACCTATGATTAATAATTTTATTTTAAAAACAAAACGTTAGCAATCCATTCCGGTGTTCCATGTTTGAGAAGATAAGGATTTATCACAAAAAGTGGGACGTAAACAAAATTAAAATGAAAGGAAATTTTTGCAAAAGCTCCGCTATTTGGAGAGATGTAGGAAGAAAGAAATTTAGGCTCAGTTCTCATTCATAACAATATTTTGTACTGCTATTTACCATTCGTTCACTACACCATGCTATAAGTTAGGGCATTTCCCGACTTCTGATTATCTAAAGAAGCCATCAGAACTCATTACGCCATCTTTTACTTCCAGAGAATATAAAATATGCCGGAGAAACTTGTAAGAAAAAAAAGTTGAAATTAAAGCTAATGGCGAAGCTGATGATTGAGATATTACTGTCCTTAATCATTCCCGAGTAGAGTATAATCTCTAGGTCCCTCCGTAAAACGCATTTATCTATGGATGCGCAAGCTTGTGCATGCGAGTACAGGAACAACCACATAGTTTTTATTGAAAGTGGTAATTATACAATTAACTATTTAAAAAGTCAAAAGCGCAGCACGATAAGCTCCAGTTGGCATCCGTATAAGTGATTCATGAGTGAATTCATCAATAGTAAGAATTTTTATAATCTGACAGAAAAACATCACATATTTAAAGCTATTTAGTCATGGCATTGAACGTTTTGCTCAGAAATTGTCGTAATCAAAGGGTGTTAGAGCATTTACTCTCTAGTATACTTGTATTTCTATATAACCTTTAACGCAATGATAAGCTTATTTCTCGAAAAATCACAGTTACTTCCACAATTCACTTTCTATCAAAAATACTCTAGGTGAAGTAGGTTTGATCTTTTAGCATACATATTGCAATCTCATAACTAACTTTGAGATATACTTCACGGTATTGCGGACTGAACTATCATTTGCGTTTTAGTAAATACATTTCGCCTGAATATTTTTGCGAAATATAAGGGGAGAGGAACTGCGATTTAATTCCACGAAATTTACTTGGGACGTTTTCGAATAATGTACGCACATAGCTCTGGAGTAAGCTGTATTACTAATCTAGCCAAGCTGCCGAATAGATTTTTATTTAGGTATTTTTTCTCAATATAAGAATTCCTTTCGTTATAAATTCCTCGCAAGGATCCTCCTTTAGAGGAATGGGAGACTGAATCCCCAATGAGGCCGGAATTAAAATTTGAAGAAATGAGCAGACCGTCCCAATAACTGAGAGATCCCGTGGATCTCAAACCGGGAGAAATTTCTGCGAGATGTGAGGATCTTGGGAAATGGACAGCCTGTGAGAAGTGAGGAGACGGAAGAATGATCACACTTGAAGAGAAAAAGTTTAAATAAGTGTTGCATGAGTGATGCTGAATGAGTGATGCATGGAAGAGAAAGGAAATGTGCCGTGACAAAAGGGACAACTTTGTTAAGGATTTTGGAGTTAAACGGAATCAATGATCAAAAGAGAAGCTTGATTTTAACATACGAGGACTGGAAGAAGAAACGAAGACTTAAGTCGTCATCGTGAGCGTGTATAATATCCAGTCAGGTGGCACATGATGAGACCTTTTGTTACGTTAAAAACTCGGATAATTTTGGGATAAATTTGAGAAAAACTTTCAGGCTGCAAAAAGCACTACTCAAAGCTTACTAAGCGGAGTCAATACAATTATTCCCGTTATAACCTGTGCTACGCTCATAGGTACTCATAAAGTAATCACTCCTTTTCATATTCAAGGTGATTCTAGTTTTTGGAATAGTTCTCTTACAATCCAATGATAATAAGAATTAACGAGGATAATCCGTCACAAAGTCATACTTATGTATACATTTGTTTATTTTTCACGATATAAGTTAATTGTAGTCAATTGTTTTTTATTAATATCAGAGGTGTAGTCAAGGGGGAGGTTCTGGGGCTTCAAACCTCCTCATGAGAACAAAGCCAATGTTAAACGAAATCATGCGAGATAAAGGCCTCTGGCATGTATGCCATGAAACCGCCGCTGAAGACTCGCAGGGTAAACATTTTCATAAAAGTTAGTTTCCATTCCATTTACGCCGGCGAAATTATTATTGGATTATCGTTATTGTATCCTTATCCAATCCTTATCCTGGATTATAGGCACTGGAGTGTTAACTCCATGGCTCGGAAAAATTCTCCCATAGAAAAATCCTGGCCAAGTCCCTGGTTATTAGTGAAAAAAAAGTTGGAACACGGCCGTTAATGAATTAGTGGTTTAAAAACACCCCGTAAGCCTTATTTCGGAAGGCGGGATTCGCGTTAAGAGACAAACGGGAAGCTCCGGATTACCGACTTCTGGAGTGCCCCAATGCACATTTCAGAGACAATGCCTCCATCATCAGGGGGAATCCACAATAGGAAGTGAATAGGAGAGGTGAATTGTCGGGCTTTTATCTTTTCTGAAGGTGCGGGGAGGATTAGGTGTTGGTGGGGTTTTCCTGTTATCCACCCCACACCTCCTCACAAAATGAAAGCTTGACCTCATTCCGAAATGAAAGAGCCCTCACCCCCCTTACAGACGTGACATCAGGAAAACCCTAAGGAAACATGGACTTGAAAAAAGTCTGACTGGACCGGAAATCGAATCCAGGTCTCCCAATTGCAGGTCGAGTGCTCTATCCCGGTAGAACATTTTTCCAAACAATTCGGGAGACTTTGTGGGCAAGGACGTTGCGAGTTCGTCCACATTGTGGCATCTTTCGCAGACATGGCTTAATAGAAGCACCGGCCCTACCTAAGGAAATCCCTACCCTCCTTCAACACAACTCCTCCAAAACACCTCCTTCACCCACACCTTCTTTACCCACACCTATTCCTCCCCAGACCTTCAGAAAAGACAAAAGTCCGACCATTCACCTCTTCTATTCACTTCCTATTGTGGAGCCCCCCTGATGATGAAGGCATTGCCTTTGAAATGCGCTTTGGGACTTCCTAGAAATCGGTAATGCAAAGCTTCCCGTTCGTCTCTAAACAAGAGTTCCGGCTGCCGACATACGTCTTACAGAGTGTTTTAAAACCTCTCACCTGGTTATTAGTTAATATCTCTAGATTTTAAATGGAAGAGAGGTAATTTTGGACTAACCTCGCCGTAAGAGTATAACAAAAATAAAGAATAATAATAGTTATGTTCGAAGTGCCGTACTGCAAACCCTCCGTCTGCCTACAAGATCAAAATGCTGGGTAATACTAACTCACTCCTTCATTGACTGTCGTAAACATTTGAGAGGGAATAAGGTATGCTGGGAAAAGTTAGGTCTTTCTTTCCTCATTGAGCTAAAAGCTATGCGGCGAAACATGGTTTTTTAATTACAAAACAAAATACGTACAATTGGTAGAAACACTTTTTATAGTCTGGATGTAATCAATATCATTCAATACGGCATCGGGGAACACGATTTAATAAACGAAGACATGCACTCATGTTTATCACAATATGAATTACACCTGGAAATGGTTGCAAGGCTGAAACCCGTCACTTATAAAAAGATATTGTTGAAAACACGAATTCCTGTTTTCCTTTATCAATTTTAAAAGAATTCAACAAGGAGTTGATAAGTGAATGGCATTTTTCACACCAAAATGACCACCTGGTAATAACAGCTATAAAAAAACCGAAGACAACCGAAAACAATCGTTTCACAGCATTGGGCATATTTAAAAGAAAGTAATTGGTTCTTCATGGGCAGAATAGCAAGAAAAAGGCGACTTATAGGCCCTAGTTTTCCCGCTAACTAACTCCCGTCCAGCTCGAAACCTTGCCGATAAAAATTATGCCAATTGTTTTAAATGTTCCCAATCACGCCTGAGTAAACAACGTCAAGTACCCATGAGTATTTCCGAATGCAGAGGACATTTGATGAAATTGTTTACAAATCCGTGGATATGTTTGCGATAGTCAAATACCAGCCCCATAGAGGACTGTAGAGGAAATTCATCCTATCATTTGGCCTAATGACCACTTTAGCTGAGGGAAACATTCAATTTTTAGCTCTCTTTGAAGTGATGCCTGAAAAAGAGAATGTTTAATCGTATAATTGAGTGAGGGGTTTATCACAAGCTCCATTTCCGTTGCTGCTGAAGAGGACGATTAAAGCTTGACGATGACGGAAGAAAGCTACGTTTTGGCGCAGGGTTGAACACTTTTTATGAGTTAACTCCGCCCATTCAACTATTCTGTCGCAATCGCAGCTTAAAATTGAGCTCTGAGATAATTAAACTGAAAGCTATGCTTGCACACCCCGCGAACTTCTTTAAACTTAATTTCTCCGTGTGAGAACTTTTCAAATAAACAACTACAATCGAGTTTTTTTACCCATACATCTTTATCGTATGATTTTTTACATGCATGTAACATGTTGTACAGTATTATGCTAGAATTTAATTAAAATAAGTGCTATTTAAGGGCCACGTATGATGTAAACCTTGTAGGGAAATTATTTTTCAGGAGCGAAATTAACGGTTCGAAAAGAGATTTGTTGTATCGATTGAACCGAATCGAAAACAGGAACGAAAATAATTATGGTTCGAAGCTGTGAATGAGACTAAGCCATCCGTTTTTCAGCAAAATCCGAAGGCTTGTTGGATAATCAATCCCTCAGTCCTCCTCAATGCAACTCAATTTGCATCAGAAATGATGTGGGGTATATCAAGAAAAGTTAGGAAATGAGGTCGTTAGCTCTCGCTTTTCTCTCTGCTTAGGTATAGCCGTGTTCTCGGCCATAGACAGCACCGGAGTCGCTTTTAAGAAAAATTAATGTTTTAGCGGAATTATCGGGAATCTTCGACATTTTTCGTATAAAACATATCCTCCTTGCCTTATTTTTCGTATGAGATAATGTGTAATATTAAAGAATAAACACATAACGTATTACCGAATTTTCCAGCGTATATGTCTCACCGTTCCACTGTCTACTAATTTGAGATTTTCGCGGAAAAATTAACAATTAGTACCACAGCTAAAAATCGCGCATTCGAGAGTTAATTTAAAATTTTGAATATATTATAGGTAGCTTTAATTTTTAGGAAATATAATCTGGCCACGGTATTCAATTAATATAAACCTATTTGTTTTTATTAAGGAGAAACGGACATGGAAAAAAGTTCTGACGGAACTGGGACTCGAAACCGGGTCTCCTAATTGCCGATCGGTTGCTCTATCCATTGAGCTCTCCCGCCATATCATTTCTCCATGCCGCTTGGGAGACTTTGTAGGTATTGGGTTAAAATAGCTCAATGGATTCGAGTCCCGGTTCCGTCAGACCTTTCTTCATGTCCGTTACTCCTTGGGAATTTTCCTGGGTGCGCACCATCTTGCGCAAAGTCACCCTTACCCGTTTTTCAAAAGATGGGTTGTTTATTTTCGAGAAATTTTACGAATTTTCCGTATATTTTATCAAAGTTCTATCAATTTTGAAATAATATGAATGATTCACGACTAAAATAAAATGTTGTGATTATTTTCCTTTCTTGTGACACCTATCTCAATTTCGTAGGACCAGTTTTTCTAATTTAATTCTGTAAAAGACACAACCTCTGCAGGTAACGAAAACATACTTTACGTTCATCTCTTATGGAAACGAATTATGGGCTACTGGGTTCGAACCCGGGCCTTTACAGAGATGAGAATAATTTTTCTGGGGGTTTCAGCATCGTACTTTTTTCAAGTCCATTCTTCCTTGGGAACCCATCCCTTTGACGACCAAGGCTATTGTTGAAAATGATTTCATAAGTTATCCCATATAAATGCACGGGGATAATCAGTTAGTATACTTTACCATAAGAAATGTACGTAAAATAGGTTTTCGTTACCTGCAGAGATTGATTCTTTTACAAAATTAAATTAGAAACAATAGTCCTACGAAATTGAGGCAAATGTCCGAAGAAAGGAAAATGATCATAAAATCTTATTTTAGTCGTGAATCATTCATATAAATTCTAAATTGCGAGAGCTTTGATAACACACACGGAAAATTTGTAAAGTTTTTGGGAAATAAACAAGACATCCCTTTGACGACCAAGGCAGTTGTTAAATGTTGATTTCAATAATTATCCCATTATCCTATTGTCCCATATAAGTACACGGGGATTACCAGTTCATATATTTTTTAATCGAAATGTGCGTAAAGTAGGCTTTCATGGCTTGAAAACAGCAGGAAAAATATCATAAATAATGGTAAGAAATATATTGAGTTATTATGATCTTACGGCAGAATTTTTTTGTGCTAAGGATGACTATATATATACGATTATAGATAAAATTTAAAGTAAATTAAGTTCCGTCATGCTTGACGGGGGCGTTTACTAGTTTCTAATAATGTCCTCTTAGATATTGAAACTTCCCGCAAAAACTAAAATTTACTGCAAAAACAGTAAAAGATAATATATTTCATTCGGAACACGTGGTGTAAACGGAATTTGTGATTCCCCGTAAATATTAACAATGTTCTAAGCTTTTAAGAAATTTTCGAGTAATTAGCATGGAGCAAATTTACGAGGGTCGTTGGAAAATTCGCTGTCTTCTAACAATGATATATATGTTCATACACGTAATTGGGTACATAATTAACGTTGAAGAACCTTTCAAAGACGATCTGAACAGAATACTACAGAGATGAACAAGTATAACCCTTAGGGGATGCCCATCAAGAGTCTAAGAGTTGCGTATATACTGCTGCGTGATTTGGGATCCACTTCGGATCAACGTAGAGCTGCCCATTTCGCCATTGGTGATTTCATGTTTGACAGTAACGACACGGCTTGGACAAAATCCCTCTGGTAGCACTCGGGCAGATGAAAGGTCGATTAGCGAATCTTTACGGAACATTCATCGGTTGAGAAGCTTTAGACGAAGTTGGAGACAGACATTTTAGTGGTAGTGAAAAGGAGCAGGATCTCCAAGAGACCTCGACAAAGAGTTATAAGAAGTTAATCGCTAAAAAAGATGAAGTCAATGGTGGAAGGCGTTGCTTATTGGAAAATTATCATCAAAGAGAGAAAATTCGTATTTTACCTCAGGATATTTAACGTATGACTCTTCATTAGGGGATATTAAATCTAATCTTCAGATGAAGTTTCACGCAAGCTTGTCAATACGGTCGTACATGAAATATATCCTGCGGAAAAATACGAATTTTTTCTCTCTTTGATGACTAAAAGAGTTACTTCTGGTCGTTTTATTCGCAGAGCATCAGTGACGCTGATAGGATGGATTAGGAAAGCTGTTAATGCGTTACTGGCGGATCGCGGGGTATAAATCTAAAACCTAAGTCTAAATCTAAATTAATTTACTGGAGAGCAAAACCTACTTCATTGTACTACAAGATCTTCATAAAGAAACTCCTCCAGATGAACAATTTTCAAAGATAGAGCGGGAGTATGGGCAAAAGTACACAATTCACAATCTAACGGCGCACAGTGGGCTAGAATCGAAAAAGCTGGGCAAAAATACAAAAATGGTTTTTTATTGAGTGAGGAATTTGAAACTTCGCATGGCTACACTTAAATAAATGTTGCATACAAATATGCTAGCCATTTACGTTAACTCTTACACATCACAATGATACAGGGGGTCAAACCTGACAAAGGTTTGCGAAAAATGCCTGTCTTCGATTTTTTTGCGAATTTCTTCAACTTCAAGCCGATGCTGAACCAAAATGAGGAAAATCACCGGTTAAAACATAATTTCATGCTATATGTCTGTCCTTTATCCTTTATTATAGTCGATCTTAATGACCACGGTTGAATATGTGCATAACAAAATGGCGGACCCTTATTTTAGAGCAAATTTTTACATATAACAAGGAAAATAGTAGAAATAGACATCGATAAACACGGGCCAACTTATACCACGGTATTCTTTGAAGATTTCTGAAGAGGAATCTGGAATAAATTCTAGCGACCGTATGCGACGCCGAAATAAAACGGACTTTTCGACCTCGTTGCCAAATCCGCGCGATCATGAGAATCTGAGTTTTGAGAATTCCTTACTCAAAAGAAAACCATTTTTGTATTTTTGGCCAGCTTTTTTCGATTCTAGCCCACTGTGCAGCGTTACTGAACTAAACCCGGCGTTACTGTACTGTATTTCCCAAACCATTTTTACAGCTTTTTACGTAAGGGAATCTAAAACCTCTTCTGCGTCGCAAAAGCATTATTAGCATAGGCGTAGCCAAAGGGGTGGTTTTGGGGGTTCAAACCCCAAATGAGAACAAACAAAAAAAACTAATGAAGTGAGAGGATGGTCTCTTGCAATGATGCTATACAAATATTTCTGGAGATTAGCATGTTAATATATATATATATNGTGTCGTTTTCAGTAGTAATTTATCATTTAAAACGCATATGCGAGATATAGTGGGGTCAGGTTCTACACGTTAAAATATATCGGTTTATATTTTCATTAGAATTTGGGGAGAAGTATTGCCACCCCTGAATCGTAAACAACACAGTTTTTACTCCATGGTTCTAAATGCCCCCATGGACAAATCCTAAGTATTTTCCTGATTATTAGCACAGAAAATACGACGTACAATCTTTACATTCGGCCACATCTTTGCGAAATGAGACAGGTTTCTCAGGAGACTCGTTTTAGATCGCGGTTTTGATTCTGCAGAGATCCGAGAAACTTCCCACCGTCGCCCTATCCATCCTTTATCTCCATTGCACTCAAATTTCGGGACGATTCCTTCCTCCATTTCATAAGCCCATCCGCATTAACGGGAAGCAACCAGACTCCCTTCTCGGAATTCTTCCGACTTTACGACAGCTTTTACGTCCTCTCCACGGGATCCCTTTATCGTGTCTTACCGCGGATCCGCTGGATTCCTTTCTACGCATTGTACTTTGAATTCATCTCATTAAAATATCCATTTGTCTGGTTTCGTTTAATTAGAATCGCCTCCCTTCTCCTCCGCGGTGAATATCGAACAAAGGGGTACTGACCCGAAAAAGCAGATCAAAGCAATAGCATGGAAAGCTATTGATCATATCGTACTTAGAAACAAAAAAATAAATACAATTAATAATTTGGTTGGAATATAATTAATATGTATCTGAAAATGTATGCGTAGAGATATTCTCCGTTCTCATTGAAATCGGAATTGTCAATCGTTCCGGACTCGTTATTATTATTAGGCACTTTTCCAAACGAAGGCTGGGAAACATTCACCTATTCCAGACCAAAGGGTTAATGCTTATATATCCGTTTTTAATTGTCATTTAAAAATGTTAATACTGTGGAGCAAGCACTGATTATTGTAATTTTTTTGTTTGAACGATAATTTGATCTTCTATTTCAATTTTTTCCTGGTATTTACGTAAATTTTCGCTCTTATGCCGGCTGCCGAAATTACTATAATTATAAATATTATTACTGTCGTCATTGCAAATTTATCACTGCAAGCTTTGTGCTAAACCATGTGACAGTTGATACAATTCTGAAAATTTTTATATTACGTATACACTTAAAATTTTATGAAATATAAATTGCATGAATTGATTAAATATTAAAATAGAGAGCCAAATATTGTTTCATCGGAGTATTATTAAGTACGATGCAAGGATGATGGATGAAAATCGAATAAATGTTAATCATGAATATTAAACAAGTGAGTAAATTGTAATACACAACGCGTCCCCTGATAATTCAATTTTTTCTTGACTGATTGAGATATTAAATATTATTGATTGCTTGATGTAGATTGTTTTGCTTGAATTATTATCTCAAGTTATACAATATGGAATTTACATACACTATTTTGATGATATTAATGAAGCCATTGATTGAGATCATTTCTCTAAGAAATTACCAAATCAGTAGTACCTCACCTTACGCACCGCTCTATCTATGATCTTTTCGAACTTTATTGTAACTCAATTTTGACCTATGGATACGAAGTTAATTTCGAAATACAAACCGAAAAATCTGAAAATATGCTATCGTAAACTGGGATTCAAAGAACGAATTCTTCAAGTTATGAACTTTGAATTGGAACGATTTCAGCGCGTAAGTTGAGGTTCCACTGTACTCTATATATGTATTCGTATTTTCAGTCTATCATTTATCTATCTATCTATCATTTTCTTAACTATGTGGATGTATGCTGTAAATCTTACAAAGTGATTAATAAGCCGTCAATAAAGGAATAAATATGTTACAAACGTTGTATTCAATAATATCAAAACTATGCTTGCATTTCTGTAATATCAAATAAATAACTAGTTAACATATATAACGATGATTAAAATATAAAAAGTCTCATTAAATATAATATAAAAAATAATATGCTCGATAGTTATCAGCCACCAATAATTAAGACGTTCTTTAAAATACTGGGGAAAGGTTCTGAATTGTAATAAATCATTCCGAAATTGATGGAGGACACTAATTTAAATTTTACTTTAATTGTAACAGCATTCGAAGTGCAGAATGCATTTACTGAATAAGTAATCCGTTTTTCAAAATATAATTGAATTGATATCTTCTTTCTTAAGGGACCTACAGGGTAGGAGATGTCGTGCTCCAGATCAACGTGGAGAATCAAAATATAAATCAAAAATACTGAGTACGTGTTACTATATACTATGCACTCTAATATTCTATTTTGGTGATACATTTTGTATGACGTGTATATCCGCAAAGAAAATGTAAACACATATAAGGCTCATCCATATTTTTGGGACCGTATTCTTAATGTATCATAATAAATGCCATGGAAAGTGTATATCCTAATACTCGCTGTCTTACGCATGCGAATGTGGCTTCACACAATTAAAAATAATCGAATTGGAGTTAGAAGAAATTACTTCGTAGTCTACAGGGTAAAAAAATGAAAGAGATAGATTCCGACTTTGCTAGAGAATATGGAGACTATTACGAAAGTTTTACGGCTCAAAAGAATAAGAAGGTTGAAAGTTTGGAAAAAGGCCCAGGTATTGAAATCTTGAAACACCGTAAAAATATTTTGTCCCTGCAACCATGTCTTGATTAATGGACCAGTATTCATTCGCCTTTCTGCACAGGATAGAGAAAATGCATCTTTCATATACTTCACTCTCAGTCTCGCTCAAGGCTAAGATAGCATAAAGGCTTCTGATATAAGAGCGACGATGAGCAAAGCATTTATCTTCGTCACTCCCAGTAAAGTGCTATGAAATGTGTTATTCATAGAGTCATTCTATTGTACTTATGTGGAATTTTCCACTCATAGAATTCTACCTCAGTGAGAGAAGCAAGGATTAACCTAATCCTCAACGTCTCTAGTAAGCCTCATTCTTTCTCCAAAGATTTTGTGGATGAGTTTTAGAACCGACCATCTAGTGAGATGATGACTATGCAGACAGACAGACATTCTAAGGCCAAAATCTATGACTTTATGTATATTTGATGCGGAACTATTATCTCAATGTTGGCGGATACTTCCATGGAAGATACTTAGCCACCTAAGATCAAATTTGCCTTGGGCCCTGTATTTCATGTATGACTGTAGAACATAAAAGCCATATTAACCGATCATCTCCAGTGGTACAGATTGCAGGCTGGTGCCTCTAAGTATAAGGAAAAGAAACTAGCATGTTAGTTTAGACATCCATCGTATATAAATACCCTGCAAACCGCCTTTCGGTGTGTGGCAGGGGGTGTAACCTACCGTTCCAGTTACATAGTTAGCTTATTGTTGTCGCGTATCCTCCGCGGAAAGAAAGAATCCCTAAAATGACTTGTCCTCGCATCTATTTCTCTTATTTTGCGCTCATTGTCGGCCGAAGTAGCAGGGGTTTCGCATGATACCGATTACGTCTTCTGCAAATGTACCTTCTCTGAAATTATCAAGCAATCGCATCCTAGCTTCTAATCTCCTTTCCTTCGTGGATTCCCTACCTGCGTCTGAGAGCATTTGCATTTTTTAATGAAACACGATGTAGACATTCGGAAATACTTGCCCTGCAACAAAGTAGTAACCGCAGTTTATCTTCTAGAAATGAAAATACGATGCATTGAAGGTTTCGGCGAAACTCATACATTACATATCCTGATTTAATCATCCGTTAAATAAAATGATTATTAGCACATCAAAGTTTAAAAGGAAGGGATTCCTTAGATTTAGACCAAGTAAGCAAGCCCTTATTAAATTTGATAACTTAAAAATTTCTTCGAGTTTTATTTTAGCAAATAATTTCGCCAACTAACTAGCACTATCATGTGAATAGTGTTGAAGGCTGAAGCTCAAAATGTTACCTTATTTGATTTGGTATTAAAACCCGAGTGACTCATTCCTATAAAAAAAATTGATTTCCTATTAACCGTTAGGTTTTAGATGATTCAAATAGAATGAGTCACACAGGAATATTCACTATCCAATTTCACAAGACATTGAGCATTGAAAAGTTATCCTTATAACTTGCAGATGTCACTTCCTACTTGTAGAATTTATAATCTTAACGTGTTAAAATGGGTCTGTTCGAGGCATAAACATAAGATCCACTCATAAAAATCGTGCTGAATAGAAAAGGATTTGTACTTAAATATATATGTAAATATGTAAATATTTATGCTGGGAGGAAATAATTCTTTTTAGTGATCTTTTGTTTTACTTAACTCTCTTTGGTACCTTAAACTCCTCTAATTTACAAAGCAAAAGCGAACAATAATCAACATAGCCTTCCATAATTTTCACTTTTCCTTTATAATGTCGGTAATTCATTAATAGCGTAAGAAATGAGTTTCAATTTCGAGTAAAAGCGAATCTGTTCTTGGAAGTATCCAAAATGTTCTCACCTGATGATGAGATGAAAGCTCTCAAAATTCGAGCCTTCGAGAGATAATTCTGAGAGCGAAAAATGAATTTCGGTTCAATCTTCTCCTGGATAATGGACCAGGTGAGGCTACCACCTCGCTTACCTACAAAGTAATACATTTTCTGATGAATAACTATTAGCCTGTTTCTAAACTTTTTTATGGCTTAAATCAAGATATACCGTTCACATCCAAGTAATATTCGATCTCAATTAAATAAAGGCCACCTAATGTTTGACCCGAAAACTCAGAATTGCCCGTCTTGCTTCTATTAAAATTAATTTTTGTATGTGTTCTTACATATTTGCAGCCAAGTTTGGCATATCATTACATTATATAAGTTTTATAGCACTTTTTCTGGTAACTAATTCAGAAAAAAACAGAAGAAACTAAAGAAATGTTATAATTTTAGCATATTAATGGTTGTACGTTTGAGTTTTCCAGCATTACGTGTGTTTTGATGTATACCATCGTAAGTAAATCAGTCAGTCTTCGTATTTTAGTTTTGTAATGATTTATAAATAAACTAGTGTTTTGATAGTTATAATTTCGACCCAATTGAAAATAGGAATTTCTTCCCTGAAAAAGTAGCGAGCACTTAAAATCGACCACTTATATTTAGCCTTAAAAAGTGGGCTGAAAAATTCGCTAATATTTGGGTGTAAAACCGATCACAGCTGCTGGCCATTTATTACAAAGTTAATTTCATACCAGCCGCACTGTATGCAGTTATCATACTATTAATTCTGCTACCCAATTGTCAGTTATATTAATATTTATTTGAGTAAATAAGAAAATATATTCCAAAGGTAATATGTAATATTATTTTGTATCCTTCTACTGCGAGTATCAAGAAAATATAATAAAGGTATAGAAAAGCTTTAACTAATATATAAAGGAAATGCACGGAGGTTATAATCGACGTACACATTAGTGATACTTTGTTCTGTCGATTGAGTGACAGTAATTATTATAGAATTTACGATACCTAATACAAAATTTTAAATATCACTGGTTTCTTATACTTTTTTCTTAGATTTTACCATTCTTGCCTCCAGCTAACTACTCAAAATTTGTTGCTAGAATTTATATAAAGTCTTATGAACGAGAATAATGGAATGGATATGCATGTACTTTGAACTAGCGTACGAGTAGGCTTAACGTAGCAAATGTTTTAATCTTCGGGTAATTTTTCCTATATAAGGATGTGCGAAAAGAGAATTGTCTAGTTGAATTGCTGATTCTTATGTGTAGCATTTTTTAAGGGCTTTCGACTTTAAATAGTGCGAATGGACTCGAAGGCGCGCCAAAAAAAGATGCCAGTTTATTTTTGGAATTGTCACTAGATACTTCCTGAAAAGTATCAAAAAAGTCGCTAAACAAAAAATGTAGTAGTATTAATAATATTGTTAAAAGTGCTTCGACTGCTTGTTACATTTCGCACACGGTCTTCCACCGGGAATCGAACCCGGGACAGCTTTCACCGAAGTCGAACGCGTTGCCCACTTGGCTATCCGGGAGCCACGAAAAAATGTCGTTAGAGTCACGAAATAGAGCAACAAATTTGCGGTTTTAGATGCAATATCAGTTCAAAAATCACTCAAATTACATCTATAATATGAATATTATGTATTTTACCAACTAAATTCAATGCTCATTTAATTTAAATTTAAGTTAAAAACTATACGTTAAGAGTTGGTAGAGGAGGGTTGACATATAAGAAGATGCTCCATTGATTTCGAGATGTCACTAGAACATAAAAAAGGTCGCCAAAAGAAGGAGAGAGTCGCTTGATTTAGGGAAATAATCGTTAATAGGCCACTATGGTATCAGACACATGTGCCTGATTTGTGTCATACATCCGAGGTTAATCATTGATGCAATTTAGAGAAATATATTTTTTTATATATTGTATGCATTATTTGGATAATTTAGATATTTACATAAAAGCCGCTGTAAAAGTCCACATTATTCTACCTTAACACAGTAACCGACCAATCGACGTTAGGCAGAGGTGGTAAATACCAGGCGATCCACCGATGTTGTATTTTTTTCTTGCGAAAGTTTCATGGAATGAATGGGTTTTTAAACGATTTTTCTTTACCTATATTTTATTTAATTACCCTAATCATAATTAACCTAAACTCTATTTCAGTGTTAATTTAAGCGGTTGATAGGAAAATAACCATGTCATTTCAGGAAGGTACTGAATTATAGTATTCAATCTTAAGCTTTGGAACAAAACTTTAAAATTTGATAAAACAAATGATACTTCATTAGTGGTTCACGGGATGTATCACCAATAAACCTGTATTTTTTACTCCGCGTTACCTTTTTATTCGAATATTTAAGTTCGCTAGGAACATTCTGCACTGCTTTTGAATCCCCCCTCACGAATGAGGGGGGATTCAATAAAAAGTGAATATCGTATATTTTGGAAATGGTGAAAGGAAACCTATCATATCCTCCACACCGCCAAATTAGTATTAAAAAAAAATTGGGCAATTAAGTTTTCTAAATTTAATTTGCCTCTACATTTAGGTGCTTCCTCCGATAAAAAATCAATATTATTGAAAATGAGAGAATATTTCGTCCAAAGAATCAAATCTCCGCAAGGAAAAGACCTTTATGTGACTTTGCACATTACGGCGTGCACCTACGAAAATTTCCAAGGAGAAACAGACGGAAAACAAGTCTGATGGTATCGGGACTCTTACCCTGGTCTCCCAATTTCCGGTTTGTTGCTCTGACCAGAGAGCTATCTGGCCAGGGCATATAGACAAGTCTTTTGTGAGTCGGACGAACCTATTAACCTTTGCCTACTAAGTATCCCGAACGGAAAATCTGAATGTCCCGCCCTAATAGCTCAATGTTAGGAGAAACCAGACAGAAATTTGTAGACCCGGATTCTAGTCCCGATCCCGTCCCGAACCCCGATCCCGTCACATTTTTTCATGGCCGTTTTCCTGGAGAAATTAAGTTCCTTTCGAATACTGATAGTTCAAATACTATTTCTAGAACTCGATTTAATTTAGAGATCAATGAATAAAGCCCTTAAAGTATCTTCTTTAACTAGTAATAATTACAGGTATTCTAAGGAAACCGATCGCATAAGGAAACCGATCGCATAAGGAAATCAACGTTTTCTAAGATATTGTTAATATTACGACGTAAATGAAGCTCATGGCTCTGCTTTTCATACTTATTATCATTATATTAAGAGAATAGGTGATATTATTAATTTTATGAGTTAAAATATTCGTACAAATATTAAAAAACACTATTACTTATTATTAAAAATATTTAGTTAGCAATGTTATCGATACAACGATACTTTTGTTACTAATAATGAAATTATTGCACATTTTTGGATAAGTAAATGAACTTCGCCATTTTACCCATCGTGTTACTTAAGCGGAGTTGTATCACAAATGAAAAAGTAGTTAAATGAACAGTTTATTTACAAAATCATTAGGTTATGTGAAGCATGTTTTAACACGGTTATCGTCGAATATTGATTTAGATTTGCTTAAATTTTTTACACAATATTTACAAGAATATGATTTACTTTCTCAATTTTACCTTACATTCACAGGCGAAAGAGTATACTTTCTCTAATTATTAGAAACCATTATTTAAAAACTAAGACCAGAGAAGAAGAGATATTAAATTAGCTAAAGGCTAACATAACAATAAGATGAGATACTTCCCAAAATACTTTCATAGATAAAAAAAATAATGCATTTTCGACAGCAAATCACGGAAAGAAAATGTGAAGATGTAGTAAAGCGTCCTTGATTTCTGGAAGAATAGAAATACGACCCTCTTATGGAGAGCCACAACGATTTTCCCTTGCATTGGCTGATATTATTTTCTTTTCCATTCCGTTATTCGGTCTTTTCATTAACTTTTACTGAAAATGATGTGGCAATGAGAACGAGTCGAGGAAGAATATGAAAGTTTTAAAATAAATAGAAAACCTGGGGACCAATCAAGAGGACATCTTTGTTACGGTTCGAAAGCCATTTGGTAGCTTTACACGAAGCATGACAGTAGAAAATGAAAACAGATATCTTGGTTATACTTGTATGATGTGAAAATCGATCTACCAATGCACTCAAAAAAAATCTGAAGGATTAAAATAATTTCGCCGGCCTTAGGAGATGTTTTAATATATTAATGCTTGGTATTTGGAAATTAAAGTTTCCAAAATGCACTGTGTTGAAGCGGGAGTCCAGCATCTATATATTAACGAAAGTTCTAACAATATTTCATGGAAACTTAACGACATCGATGAGGTCTGCTAGGAGTACATCAGACTTCACACAACGTAGCCACAGATTGGCATCAGTACGTGATAATAGCCAAAGATTAATTTACGGTGCATTTTTACTGTATTCATATGAGTAATTTATAAAGGAAAACTTGTCTGTTGTTTACGTTAGCTCAACAGTCGAATAAGTTTCACGGCCCTGAGATGTTAATAAATGTGAAGAAATGCAATGGCTGAAACAATATTATTTTAAATTATAAGAGTAGGATATTGAAATAGCGGAACAGAGCCAAAAGAAAGCGTTATCTGATGCGATTCAGAAGAAGTTAAACAACATCTTCGGAATATTTGGTTCGTCACAAAGGCTATAAAGGGGGAGGGGTGGGTGGTTGTTCCAAGATATGATTGAAGTATAGTTACGAGCGCTTTAGAATTTCTAGGAATATGTGGAGCTAACACAAGTATTCATTGAGATTAGTATATCTTTCAGTTTAGAAGAAAAGAATGCTTTTACTGGGAAGGGAGCAGTACCAGGAGCTTTAAATAGTTACGAATGATCTAGTTAGGGTTTCTAAGGGCTGAACTATAGTAACTACAATTCTGAATCTTATCGACATCGTTAAGAAATCTATTGTACTATGATTGATAATGAATCCCACTGAATCAAAATCAGAGGGTGAATTATTTAACTTACGCTGATTCCAGTTATCGAACATCGTCGAACTAGTATACGTCGAGTGCTCGCGCAATTTTAAGAGTAACCCAATCCTTCAACGATTCTTTTTCTTTAAACACCTCTGGGAAAATAGATTAATTTTAATAATAACCATTTATAGTAATAAGGCTAAAGATCCTCAGGAAAACCACGTGGAAAAGTCTGATTGTTTTTACTCGAAATTTTATTGCTTAGGTTTCCTCGTCCTTTCAATTTAAATTTATTTCGCCGACAAATGATTCCCATTTTTATTACGTTGAATCATAAGTAAATGCCAGTTACCTTGTTGTTAATTATGACCACCTCCAATAAACTTTTACCATTTTCACTTGCAATATTCCAGCCGCTTTAAACAAAGAAATAAAGTCAAATAGACATGTAAAACATGTAAAAGGCGCGAAACTTCACTGTTGTACTTACATTGGTTGGATAACGTAAATGGCGATAGAGGTTAATTTTTTGGAAACTAATTGTTTTTAAACACTGCGGGCACACTTTTGGTTTATGTCACTTCTTAATCGCGATAACTTTCCTTCTCAGAGAGTCCACCGACACGACCACGGCAACGTCAGGTCATTCAGACCACCACCAACTCAATCGAAGCGGTCAAAATATTCGTTCAAACTTTGCAGGATATCCATGACAAGTTGTCGAAGTTCATCCCCGGAAAAAGAAACTCCGGAGCACCTGTATTTTACGTGGAACACTTCGAGATAAACACCGCGCATATATTCGGGAGGATTGATTTTCACGCTCACTTTTTCCTTTACGAATCCTTCCTCGTAGAATAGCGTTCAAACTTCCCCTCAGCTTCCGTTAGCGGCCGCTCGGGACGAGGAAGGCGGAGTACTAATCTCGAAGCGCGTCTTTCGGGCAAAGGAAGGGGTCTGAAGAGAGAGAGGAGGTGACTGCACAAGCGCAGTGAGTTTGCAGAGCGCGGGAGCGGCGGGGACAGAAAATTTCGGAGGAAATAAAGCCTCGGTAGATGCGAGTGTTGTCGTCGGTCGGGCTTCCTCCGCAGAGCAGCTGCTGTTCCGAGTCAAGCGGCTGCGACAGGAACGCCGGAACGACTTCATTTAACGCCTGAATAAATAAATTGGCGACTACATGGTGGTAGGCTAGCCACGGCGGCATTGGTCAACACTGATGCTGTGAGCTGGTTTTGGTTTTCTGAAGCATATGTAGTGTTAAACAAGGCGGAATCTAAGTATTTTTGTGATGAAAAAAGTGGTTTTCCTCTTCTGCAGAAATGAAAGAGTGATTAAGGCCGATGATGGTAGACTGTAAACGATGCCGCGTAGTTTGACGAAAGCACTTCGCCTTGCCTGCAAATTCTCCCACAGCGGCATGAGAGAATATTATGGCTCTATAACTTAATTGGAAACAGCATCCGCCTAGAAATTATAAGATTCTAGGTTTGAATGTCAGCCATTTTTCATATCCATTTTTCCTAATGTATTATATTCGTAAAAATCAAAACTGCATGAATTTTACTTGCGAAGTAAAACTTTCCTTATCATTTTCTTTAGAGAAACTATAATAGAACAATACATAGTAATTTTTACGATAAAGACTACCTTTAAATTTTAAAAGAAACACTAAGACTTGGCATTATAATTATACTTAAAATGGATCTTAACGTTCATTTTAGGGCCCGAAATTATAATTATTTGTTAAAGTGAAAGTGAAGATGGCAATTTATCTGCTTTAAATGCGACGGATAAGCATGTAGATTTACTATCTTCAGTTTAAATCTAACAGAGCATAATTAATCCGCGCCCTAAAATGTATTTTTGTTAAAGTTCATTTTCAGAATAGATTATAATACATTGCCTAAATGTATAAAGTTCTTCCGATAACCAGAAAAAAATTGCAGTCGATTTACGGCCTTAAACTCAACTTTCGAGGAAGACGGGAGAGCAACAACTGAGAAAAGAGTTGTTAAAAATATGGGATTTTCGTATTTGCCAAATGGGAGCGGCCCTCCGTGCAAACGTATTTGTAATAGATTACGTGCCTCCCTGTCTTTATGAGGTTTTGTTTGAACGACGAAAGTTTCGCTTGGTCTGGTAAGGGTGCAAACTGTAGATTGAAAAAAAGCCAGTATCTGCGAATGTTTGCTTTATTCAATAAACCGAATCAAACTTGCATTCTATTCCGATGTATCACTGTTTTCATAGACGCGTCAAGTGTAAAACGTGTGAAATTTTGAATCCATAGCTTCAGTCAGATCTACGAAAGATGAATCCACAAATCCATGGTTTTGAAAAGCGGAATTTCATATATAAAACGGTTATTCTGCTTTCTCGAGATTTGGTGATCAGGAGAATTTTTCCGCAATTGTTCTAAAATTTCTTAATGTCTTTTTGTTATTAGAGGTTTAAAAACACCCCGAGGATGGACACTTTGTCTCCGAAATGATCATTGGGCTTCCCAGAAATAGGTAATCCGGAGCTTCCCGTTTGTCTCTGAGCGCGAGTTCCGCTTACCGAAAGACGGCTTACGGAGTGTTTTCGAACCTCTAATTCATATACAGCCGTGTTCCAACCTTCTTTTTCTTTTTGTTATGCAGTGGTATCTTGGTTAACGAAGTCCTAAGTTAACGACGTACTTGATTAACAACGTTCGCTTGCGTAAAAAAATAGTCTTGGATAACGTCACTGGATTCGGCTCTTATATGTGAAATTATCTTCAGATCTTTATCTTACTAGTAGAATATAATTGGCAAGTAATTTATAAAACATAAAATTTGAAAAAAATCTTGTTTTTAATTCAAATTTAAACATTTTTGATAGGAAATGTTAGAGAGAAATCAAATTAGAAGTATTTATTGAAGAAAACTTGAATACATCGCAACTTTAAGTTATGCCAGAAACTTTAAATTTCTGAGACAAGCTTTACCAAGGAACGAGATTTGTTCATTTGGAAAAGAGTTTTCTATATATTTTAACGACGGTTTTTTGGAAATTTTAGAAACAGTGTGGAGAGCATTTGGGAAATAACGCATTAGTAAATTATTCTGTGAGAGGAGTACATGATCAAAGAATTGCTCGTCATCATGTTGCGCAGAGGATTCCAATCATGAAAGCGTCGTGGTCGATTTCAATTGAGTCTATCAAGGAGAAATTCTTAAAATTCACAATGGTATTGGCTGTCAAGGGACATGCGGTGAAGAATATAATGCTCTGATACGTTGTATTTTATGTCTGAAGGTGGCTTGCTCAAGTAAGACATGGCTTTACCTCTCATTATATTTCTACATTTTCCCATATTTTGAATCATAATCAGCCTTTACGGTTCCAGATTTGACACAATTTACCTTTATATTCATGCAGTAATCAGATCCTTAATTCTATTATTACTCTTTATTTTTTCATAGACTCAATGAAAAAGAGTAAAAAATGGCTCTCAGCTTCTGAATTATGATAATGCAAGTAAATAAGTATATAATATATAATAAAACAGATAAAATTCGAGGAGTTCTATGATACCTTCGTTATAAGCGTTAATGGACCTTAAAGTACACCCAAGCGCGACGTTATAGTATTTTAATATTCTGCTTCAAAAGGTTTTCTATCTTATAAAACAATCTTCCACCTAGTTTTTAATATCCGCCTTCGATATACTTATATTATGAAGCTGCTCTTCTTTCCCTATTGTTCAGAGGCCCGCCTGGTTTTTATTTGCAAAGAGCATATATCCGTGAAGGATACTTTTGAATACTGTGGTTATGTCGTAGAGACATTGAAGATCGTTACTCTAAGTTGATCGAACGTTCATTGAGCTATTACAATTACCAGAATATAAATGAAATAAGCGAGGGACCGGATAACATGGCCAACCGATTGAGGACCGAGCGGTCGCGGAGATAAGGTGCTCACTCTAAGGCATCGTTGGGCTGAAGGCCCGGAGTCCAAATTGTGCCTTCCTTTTAATTCTTTTCGGAAGGCCCAAAGGGCACCACCGAAACATAGGAGGGTGAGGGTTGCCAGAGTCAGCTCAGGATGCATCATCGTTGATAATATGCCTCATCCTCGAGCTGTCTCTGAATCATCCCTCGCCCTCCGACAGTTACATTACTAATATTTATTAGGTAAGCAGTTATTATTGTCTTTTATCAATTATGGCAAATCGATCGCCATTTTCAATTAGTTAAAATCTGAGCTCAAAAAATATTTTTGGAATGTCTGAGACTTCAATTTAATTCATGAAGAATCGATCCCATGGCGAATAGAAAGGGCTACAAGGGAGCACATTAAATTCCACCATATATTATGATAGATTACCTTACCTTACGGACTTACTGCCATTGATTTAATTATGATTAACTTCTTTAAAAGATAATCTTCTCTTTCCGCCTGTAGTCTAAACCGGAAATACTCGTATTAAGAGTCTAAAACGATTATTCAGTTGCTGAATCACAATTTTGTAACCCCAACTTCGATAGTTAGGCCTTTTTCATAAGATCTCCATAAGAATGAGACACTCAGAGAGTTTGCATAATCTCAATCGCGTCTATAAAATCAACGAAAGCTGGTTATCCATCGTAAGGCTGCATGTGATACCATCAGGCCGTGGTTGACGTGGAGTGTCTTAATGTTATTACTTTGAGATTGTTAGTGACAAAACGAATTTCTGTACTGCGTTAACTGAATTGAATGTTTTCCATTTAATTTCTACACCTCTCAAAAAATGAGACCAAAGAATAACTACGTAAATGCGGAGAATTGATGGTGGAGAATAGACCGCACAGAACGCCGAAGCAGGCCGCTCATGACCAAAAGGCCGTAGATCAATCACTTTTAGTTTATACCAAACTACTTGAAATTCGGATTCATATTTAATGTAAACGTTCCAGGCTTGCGAAAGGCCTTCTCCGAAACATTTTCAAACCTATCAAAGTTTTCAAGGATTTTTCTTTAATGTATTGAAAAAGGATGGACTCTTCATCCTACACTCCATCTGAACACCGTAAAATATCGTTGAGTAATGTTTCCAGGAATTACCTGGTTGGAAACCCGAGAAACCTTTTTACATATATGCGTGGGAATGACAAGCTTCAAAAGAGACGAAAATCTATCACAGATTAGGCTACCGATATATACACAAGGACAAAAGAGTAACTTTGCACGTGAAGGTGTGCAAAGCAGGCGTGCGCCCACGATTTTTTCCCGAGATATAATATCTTGATATTGGATGATCTCGTTAACAGCCAAAGGAACTACGGGAAAAATGTCATTGAATACATAATTTATTCATGAATTGACCTTTCCTCTACAGCTTCCATTAGCGAAAGGATGTCGAGCTCTGACACCAATGGGAATTTTCTATTTTAAAAATGAGAAATAGTACGCTGAAATTGTTTTCCATCTATATGTTTTCTATTTTTGCTCTTTAATAGGAAAAATGTCCTTCATACATTTAAAATAGATCCATTAACTATGCATAGAGCCAATCCCCATTGGATCTATGCATGAATTAGCTAATTAAAATATCATTCAGCCTTTTCTACGTTTAGCAGTAACCTTAAGACAATCTGGTGTAATCTATAGTCGGAGAGTCGATTTGTAAACTATTCACCGATAACTGATATATTCCGTACCAAATATACACATAACTATGTAGTATAAATACCGTCCATTCAAAATCAAATATAAGAAGAAATAATGAAAGAGAACTTTATAATTTCCAAAGGAATATATTTGAACGACCGATTTCAGTACAAAGCCATCATTAGGTGAAGACACAGAGAACGCAGCACTTATATAAAATGTCTGTGTCTTCACCTGACGATGGCTTTGTACTGAAATCGGTCGTTCAATTACATTTCTGTGGAAATTACAAAGTTCTCTTCATTATTTCATTATGTCGTTCCACGATGTACGGCCAGAAACGATTGATTATACGAATATTAGATATTACATAACTTACATAAATAAAGAACTTTTGTTGTTTGCGCAAATGGACGTTTCGTGGACGTATTTAGATTTTCTCTCCTCCGACTGCGGGTCGCTTTACAGCGATAACGTTATTATAGTTGTATTTCCACTGACACATAAAAAGAGCCTTACATAAATCCTCCTCTTATCAGAAAGCAAAAACACTTATGCATCTTTTCTGTTCGAATTATTTTTAAAAACGCCTCGAAAAATATCGAGGCGGAGTGAAACGTCTTGCACTTCTCATCTTATCATGAATTATGGGGTTTAAGATTGTTAATTCTAATGTAGTATGATATTTTAGAAGACCCCGGTTCGCCCTCGGTAAAAGCTGTCCCGCATTTGATTCCCGGTGGGAGCCAACATTTATCTGTACTCACCCAGCATCGTCATGAACATGGGTAGGTGAAGTAAGAGGCAGTCCGAGAGAGCAGGTTCCGGTACCGAAAAGCCAAATACGGTGGCGTGGGAGTGGATGTGCAGACTCCGAGTCACCCACTGTAAATGCCGCCGAACTAAGCCCTATCCTTAAAGGGATGCTGACTTGACTTGATAATAATTTGCGGGTGAGCGATACTTTACCATATGATGTGATACATTGTTTGTAAACTAATAACACAGTTTCAGACGTTACTCTGTGGAATTTATTAATAGCGGAAAGAAGAAAATATTTTGGGCAATTCCACTCAGGAATACTTGAAATCGACCTAGGAAGGCGCGGAAGGATTTGTGGGTGGTTGGAAAAGGAATGGAGTGGAAAGTGGGTTGTTTACAATCGTTGGTTGACAAGGTATACATTGTTTCTTACTGCTTGAACAACTTCAAAGTGTTTTCTTCTTTCCACTATTATTCGTAAACTTGAATCAAATAATTTGAATGCGAACGCAGCCTCTAATTACCCTACTTCATTACCAAGTACACTGGCAGCTAAATTTTTCTTTGGAACAACACTCCTTATTCGGAGGAGGAAGAAATATACAGCCGCAATTCTCGGCTTTATTCCTCAACGCGTCGAAATAAAATAACGAAGATAATAAATGTCAATAAGTTTTCTCATCTTAAGTCCTAATCTATTACATTCCACTCAGCTAATTCTCTTTTTACGTATCACATAAGATTATATCATCAGAGCGGTTTTTTCCTCCTAAAATTAGTCTTTTGATTCGGGGGTGACGATGGAGTGGCAATTGTATTTCAGCTCCGCCAAAAGAAACCACGGGTTCCGTAGACGGAAAGAGAATTAGCTACGGTTAGCAAAATTCATAGAGAATAATACAGCCGCATGGCTCAGTTTGCTCTTAGTTTCTCTTTTTAACAAGTCCTTTACCTCATTTCGCTCCATATTAAGCCCGAAAGAGACGGGTTTCCTCTTATAAAGGATGCTGGTATCTACAGGCTCAAGATCAAAGGAAAATCCGATTTAGATGCTAACCACAAGTTTCGGAATTGTGTCCAGAGTGTTTTATCATACGAGGGTTATTAACCTTTTCATTTGATATCACTCTGAATTTGGAAGTAAGTGTAGCATCTCAAACGAATTCTGAGTCACTAACATGCTTTCAGCATGAACTCATGCATTTGAATCTAATGATAACGAGGGATGACGAAAGCTAAATCAATTTCATTACCATTGGACATCTATTACTCTGGCTATAAAAAGGCACCAAACGGAACCGCCTTCACATATTTCTGTGTGACGCCAACAGGTGTACTTAGTTTATGAGGAAGGAAATGCATTATTTAGCTTAATATGTACCTACTTCAGTATATGTAAAACAGTGCCGTTAACACCTGGTCCACCGATCAAATTGCAACGTTATATTAAATAAATATTAATAACAATGAAGCAAGTGGTGAGGATATCATTGCAGGGAAATTTATGCTGCCATGAATATTCTAGAGAGAAACAGTCATGAAAATTATATGACAGGACTGGGACTCGAGCCCGGGTCTTCTTTAGCTTTACGGGCGAATGCTTCAGCCATTGATATATATATATCTCAACAGCATTAGTAAAAAAATCAGATTCATTGGGTTTAGAGTACTGGCATTGCCACAAATAAGTGCATTCCTCAGTTAACTGAAAACATTTTTCTGTAGTTGCGAAGCTCGTCAGGAGCTATTCGCAGACAAAACTTGTCCCTTAATGAAGCATGGGAAAGAAAAACCAGAACATGAAATCAAACAGTAGTAGATACGAATTTCATGGTCTGGTATCTTTCGGTAACAATCATACGACCAACTTGAGAACAAGTCTAGAAACCATTCCAAGAAATGGGCAGGAAAACAAAACTCGGAGAAGCACTTTGCTAGAACATGATATCGTGTTTCTCCTTGATGGCTGGGTCATGCAAGGAGGTCACGGTGGGCGACGATGTCTAGAATTTTCAACCACGGAAGTGTATAGTTCGCCCGAACTGTAATCCTTTACGATTTGAACATTTCAATTTTTTTCAATCACATTCGATGTAAAAACGCTGAAATATTTTCATAACTTCCATCGAGAAATTATTCTTGTAATCTAGCATGTACTCACAGAGAAAAAAAATGTTTAGCAGTAAAAATGGAAAATNATCTGTAACGTCACCCCATTGGCAGATAAAATCTCGGGGTATAGGAAAGCATAGTAATTGCACAAAAATATTGGACAAAATTGGGAGGAAAATTAATATATGCACATAAGTGTTAAATTACTAGCAAGAAAATGTCCTTTCTCAAATAATGTTACCTGATAAACTTCTGTGAGCACATGCACAACAACTATAATTGAATCACACTGCAATTTTCAATGTATA
The DNA here is from genome assembly GCA_000376725.2 of Ladona fulva. Lineage (NCBI taxonomy): Eukaryota > Metazoa > Arthropoda > Insecta > Odonata > Libellulidae > Ladona > Ladona fulva. Next base: position 211,547 of record KZ308624.1, read on the forward strand.
AAAGCACTTCCAACATAAAGGTATTTTGAGTTCGAGAAAGAAAAAGGACAAAAATTGATCTCCCTAATGATCACTAACAATTGCTTGAATGGAAGTATTGCAAGTAAAACTTCAAATTGCAACAAACAAAATCAGGAAGACAAAAAAATATTTCAACACAACCGCTCCAAACAGATATCATATATATACATATCAGAAAAATAAATTCAGCTCAGCGTAGTCACTTCTCCCTGAGATAAAAACGGTGTATCGATAATCAGTGTATCACTTTCCACTTCATGGTTTTTCTATACATTGCCTAAAGAAACACTCATTAGTTACCACACACTAATTCGGCAATTTCTAATTGTTCACTCAACTCTCTGCTTCGGGAGTCCGTCCAATCCCTCGTGGAGAATTTGTCACCCAGTGCCATGTCGTGGGACCAATTTCGCCTCTGCCAGTCTTGGTCTGCCGTAACACTTCCGCGAGGAATCATCTTCTTGACTTTTCGAATACGATCGCAATCGCACAGCCTCCTCCTCCGTGCATACCTCTCGTAACCTTCGTTTTCCTTGGAACCAGGGTCCATACAAATTCCCGCGTGAAGAAGTTGCCTCTCCTTATCAGCCTTCCTCCTCTGGCCACTGATCCAGAAAGCACCAGTGTTGGCACCTCCCACGATGTCGCGCTTCACGTCTTCGGCATTGATTTTTCGGGTCATCCCCGCAGAAACGCGGATCCCTTTCTTCTTCCTGTCTTGCGACGGCGCAGTCTCAGCTGCATCTTCGGGTGTCGAGGGTGAAGCGTCCACCGCTGTATCACCAACAAAGCGTGCGAGGCCTTTGGTNAGCAATAAATATATAACAAAATATTTTTAAGCTGATTCAATTTTCAATTAATGGAAATGGCCTATAAAAATAGGCGAGATTATTCTGTTATATTTACATAATTATATAAATGGGATGCCTTCCATTCAAAAATGTATAACGCGACACGCTCGTTCTCATTTGGAATCGAACATTCAGTTTTGGCAACGTCAAATTTAAATTTATTCGAAATACCGAGAAAGCGATTACAGTTTTTTAACACAATACTATTCAATTCAAATTTTTATAGTGCTAATATCAATTAATTCTTCCCGGTGGTACGTAATGAAATATTTTCGTAGTTCGGCTCTCTTCGAAACGACATTAATTGATTTAAAGGTACTCAAACTGTTTCACTCGATTTTTTTTTCAAATCGAAATCAACTTCACCGCACATAAAATAATCATCATTAGTTTAATGATGAACGGTGACATCTGTATTGGGAAATATTCAAATATAAATACGGAAGAACCGCTTTAGAATTAACATTAAAGATACATTATTCACCTAACAACGAAACATACTTATTAAAATACGCTTTAAATATTACAAATCGTAAGACATGCATGGAATATGTTTTATCTAAATAAGTAAGTGCTTTACTTATACACTCAAATTGTTGCAGTAAAAAATTAAAAATGAATACGTAACTATCAAAGATCACTATATTTAAGAATAACCCAAATTATGTTAAAAATATACGGAATAATTCATTGCATTTTTTATCCTATTTTATATAAATGCATGTATTACGTATACTGAGTACTGTATTGCGTATTTAGACTGAACTTCTTCACCTTTACTTCACTATACCTGAATCCGATTATGTACTTCACGTGCGGTTGAAGAGGGAATGGGGACAAACATTGCGCCCCATTTCGGAAATCAGCGCGCCCAGTATTTTAATCAAACTGGCAAGCAAGTGTTAGCTCTATTGTTCCAGATTCTTCAGTTTCACAACGTTTTTTCCCGTTCTCTCACCGGCTCGCCCATCACTCGCGCTCTTACGAATGGGATCGATTGCTCCACTAATCCTGACCTAATTGCTACTTCGAACACTTTCCGTCCTTCTGCCTGCTCTTCAGCACTCTTGGCCACACTTCACGGAGAACTGCTCTTCGATCTCTCGTCGCCGTATCCATGACGGTGCGTTTCTCCCATTCCTGCGATTCCTAAACGGTTACTTTGACTCAACTGCAGAGGCCTCCGACTGACACGTGGAGAATTTTCGTTTTATCTCCAGCCACTGGAGTTTGATTGTTTCGACAGAGATCGCATTCCGATGGATTCGAGGAGGAAATAAAAAAGGTTCGTTCTTCTTTTAAAAAGGAGTTGGTTCAAAGTGGAGAATAAAGTAGAGAACTATCTTTTAATCTTTAAAATGGAATCAGGAGAGAAAATGACCGTACTGACAGCAAATGAAGCAGGACATTGTGTTCGGCTTTCGGTTATGCAACATTTTTTTCTTTCTTTCTATCTCCGAAATACTTTTAGAGTGATTTTTGGTTGTTGTTGGTGCCAAAGATTGGTCATCTAAGGGTTAAAGGTGACTTTAGGGCAAAAATCATGCACCTAGGAAAACTCCTATGAATAAATGGGCATTGAAGAAATCTCACAGGACTGAGACTCGAGCCCAGGTCTTCCAGTTGCCGGCTTGTTCTTTGTTCTTCACCTTTGTTTGCCCTTGAGAACAAAATCTCCCAAACAGCATGAATAAATGATCTTGTCCGATAGCTCGCTCGATAGAGCAACCAACCGGCAATTTGGGAGACCCGGGTTCGAGTTCGGGTCGCGTCAGACACTTTTACGTCCATTTCTCCTTGGGAATTTCCTTTACTAGGTCATGAACAGCGAAAACTCAAAGAGAAAGCAGAAATAAGATTGCAGGAATGAATGAAATCGAAAAGAAAAGTAAATCGGAGTGGAATAAGTTAAATAAAAGGAAATAAAAATAGAATGATATAATAAATGAGGCATAAAAAGGAGTGAAATAGGAACGAAAATGGATATAAATGAGAAGGAGATAAGGAAGAAATAAAAATATATCATTATTATTAAAAATAAATAATAAAGATATGCTTTTTCCCCTACTCAAGTGACCACCACAACATCTCGGCCACCTTTGCTGAATTTAAAAAGAGAAAGTCTCATATGAATGAAAATCAATCAATTGGAAGTTCTAGAATTAATCATCGATCCATAAACACTTTCTAGTTCTCTTTCTTTCTTTAGAAATATCAAAAAATTATAAGTAAGAGAAAACTCTATTCTCTCAGTTATTTTTTTCCAAAAAATTACCCTTTTATTTCGAGCTTTGCATTATAATCAAATTCAACTCATTCCGTACTTTAGTGTTGAGATAGCAGATCAACGAGTTTACGAGCGACACAATATTTTCTGCGAAATATGACCGGGTTTTATAATACAAGGGTAACTAAGAAATGTATTTTTCGCATTTATAACCCTCTTTTGCGGTTACTTATCGGTCTTTTGCGACAGGAATAAGGATAAAATTTGAGGTAAATTTTTCCTATTGCCTATTAAGTTCGTAAAGTCCCGAACATATTATTGATCAGGGAATTATCATCACTATTTCTGATATAACTTTCAAGATATTATAGGTATATTTAGGTGGGAGAGATACTTATAGAGTTTTGACGGGATCTGAATTAGAGATTTGCTACACATGTAAGCGGAACAGCAAGTATTCGGAGAAATTGCATGCTAGTATATTCATCTATTTTGGGGAAATATTTAAGAATACTTTAAAGCTCGGTATTTTTTAATGGAGGCATTCCCATTCTAACCGCAGAAATTATTAATATTATATCAAGATTTCATTAATTCCTTCTGGCTACAGAAAAAAGTTATATGGTCCATGGAAATGGAAAACTGGTAGAATTTTCTTTACGCCCTAAAAATGTTGGGATGTAATATATCCTTGAAGCTTTAAGCAATTTAAAAACTTCTTTTTTTCCATACCTTTATTAGACTTCTCGTAATGTTTTGCTGTGTGACTTTTTTATAATCAAAAAGCTTTAATCGTAAATCTTTGACTGAAAATGAGGTAACTCAATCGTAAATTTCAGAGATGGTTGATGACCATCTTCCGCTAATATGTCCATAATATTCTATATAAATATTTATTTGCTATTTGTTTTTTGCTATTTTCTGTAATAAAATTATCACATACGGCTCATAACAGTTAAAGAAAGAGAGCAAAGATAGTCTAAGGAACTTAAATAGCCATAGTTAAACTATGCCGTCATACTTAGGCTAATAGCAGCAAATTTACAGACAGAAAGAGGATTGTATTGGGCGAAACTTTAATTTTAATTATAAAGAGTCACAAGTGATAGTCAAAAGTATTACAATAACGCTGGAAATAAAAAAATAAATAATTAAATATTGAAATAACAACAAATAGTTTTTTCCAACTTCAAACAAAGCGTTCTAAGTTTCGAATTCGGACAAGTATACTCTATAGGGGTCAAGTATTGCGGTATTTAAACTTTCCATATCTTTAATTTTATGTCCTTCAACTTTTGAGAAAGACAAAACTTACAGATATTGTTCCGAATCAGAAAGTAATTGCTTAAATTGTAAGTAGTAGTATTGTTAAAAGTGCTTCGACTGCTATGGTCATTTCGCACGTAGGTCCCCACCGGGGTACTTAAATTGTTATGCAGTTACTGAGATATGAGATACTTTCGGGAAATTCAACATTTTCACAAATTTATTGTCAACTATCCGTTCCTGTTCATTAGATTTCCTCTCTATCTTCGCCTCTAAACTCCGAGTTCCGCTGTCGTTAGAGTAGAACTTAATGCATTTAAGGCCGCTCACACCCTCTCTGGCAATTCCTGACTTTCACCTTCCAAGGTGTTCTTCCGAGTAAACAGTTCATCCCTTCTCCTCATTGATAAGAGTTTCCGAGGCAATCACATCGATTTCTCTTTATAATCACTTTTCCCCGATTTTAGTTAATTTATAGTATTCCTTTTCCAAGGCATGAAGTATTTTAAATACTCAAAACTCTTATTCTTTTCCTATTATTATAAAAAGATATTAGTCACATTATTTCCTCGTGAGCCAAGGAGATTTTCTTACTCGTTATCAACATTCCTCCGCCATACTACATCTTATGCTACATCCAGGGGCTTAGCCTGGATTTATCCATTGGAGGAGCCATGAAGTAAATACTACATCGCCTAAATTCTAGGGACAGGAATATTTCGGCCCAAAATATAACGAAAATATAAACTGATTTATTTTAACATGCATACCCAACGAATCTTCATTGATGTTGGTATAGCATTATAGCAAGAGGCCATCCTCTCCCATAATTTCGATTATTGCTCTGTTCTCATGGGGGGTTTGAACCCCCAAAACCACCCGCGTGACTACGCCCCTGACTGCATCCACAGACCTTTCCATGTATCCCCGTTATTTTTAAACCACATAAGTCTCGTAAATGTTGAGTAGTAAACTGAAAATCGTTCTAAAGGCTTAATGTTAAAAGAGACTCATGAGCATCAATACTGCCCCAATAAAGCCATATACTTTAACCATGAATAATTTTTATTGACAGCTAACGGTATAAACATTACAATATTACAATATTAAAACAATATTACAATATTAAAAAAGGTCTCAATACGGTCCCCCTGAGCCAAATTGGCTCATCAGGAGGTGCCTGGGTTTACACACATTACATTATCATGAAATACATTTGAAATATACCCAATATAAAATTAGTCAAACTCAATAAAATGCACTAACTTTAAAATTGCACTAAATGTAAAATCGTACTGATAGTAAAATTGCACTAGATGTCAACTTGCACACATTGAACAATTTCACTACTTGTGAAATTGCACAAATTGATAAATGCACAGATTGAAGTATTACACTAATTAGAATTGCACTAATATAAAAGTATCGTAATTTAAATATAACATAAAATTTTGGTTGCTACACGTAAATTATATATAACATAATTTTCTACATATATACAAAACAGGAGGAACATAGTTACATAATAGGAGAAGACGTATGGTGTAACATATTACATATAGGCTGAATGACACATAGTATTATGACAAGAAGTTATTTACACAGAAAAACAGTGCATAACCGGATAACCATCTATTTCTATATTTATTATTAAGTTAAAAGATAAGATTTTAACCTCTTTTTTAGTTGGGCTATACTGCTTATGTTAAGCAACTCGTCAGGCAGCTTGTTCAGTTTCTTAGGTACGGTAACTGATAATCTATTGCTTCCGTAGGAATTGTAGCAACGAGTAATCTTGAACTGAGGTCTGTTTCTGCAAATCATATTATGCTGACGTTCATCTGTAGTTCGGTATTCACTTCTGAAATAATTATCACATATCAGTGTGTACTCATAGAGCTTGTCAACTGGTAGAAGACCTAGACTCCTGTAGCCTGCATTCAAGTCATTATTTAATCCATTGGCTAGAATTATTTTGATGGCCTGATTCTGCAGTCTCTTAATTCTTAGTTTATGACTTTCACATGCATTACCCCATATTGTAATACCGTAGCGGAGGAGAGATTCGAAAAATGCATGGTAGATGGTAGTGGCTATTCTTCTAGAAACCATAGGCGTAGTATGATACAGCAGGAAGCAGACTTTTCTTAGTTTATTACTTAATTCATAAAGGTGTGTGCTGAATTTGAAGTTATCATCTATTGTGATGCCTAGGTACTTATACGTATTGACTTGAACAATGTACTTGCAATTGCAAGTATCTTTAGAAAGGTTGTGGAGGCAGCTATGGCTATGGATTTTTATTTTGGTATTTTTTCTCCGATCGGATCTGCTACAGATATGCATCACTTTACTTTTTTCTGTGTTAATTGTCATTTCATAATCATGTGACCATTTCGTTAAGTTATCAATGTCATTTTGCATGTATCTTGAGGCTATTTCAAACTTTTTGTGAGCTGAGATTAGGACTACATCATCAGCATATATTAATATTTCGGAGTGCTGAATATTTTTACATAGATTGTTGATATAGATTATGAACAGTATTGGCCCCAGTACCGAACCTTGTGGAACTCCACATTTTAATTCAGTTTTATTACTCATGAAACTTTTTATTTTGACATAAAAGCTTCTGTTACTGAGATAGCTTTTAAACCATTTGAGTTCCGTTCCTCTTATTCCAATGTTATGAAGGGCTTTTACTAGGATTTCATGATTTACAAGATCGAAGGCTTTCCTGTAATCAATATAGGAAGCAATCACTTGATTATTTTTGTCCAAGTTGGAATTTACAATGTCTGAAAACTTTTCAAGAGCATTCCTTGTACCCTTACTTCTCTGAAAAGCAAATTGTTTCGTGGTAATTATTTTGTATTTATCAAGATAATCTAACAGGCAAGATGCAACGTATTTCTCTAAGATTTTGTGAACCACTGATAGAATAGAAATAGGCCTGTAGTTGTTTAATTCAGAGAAGGATCCCTTTTTATGGATTGGTCTCACTATGGCCACTTTTAAGCTGTCTGGGACTTTGCCTGTTTCTAGGCTGTTATTTATGAAGTTTGTCAGTAAATCAGCAAGGACATTGTTGTTTTTTATGTCGTATACCCTGATATTATCCAACCCACAGGATTTCTTTTCTAGAGAATTGACTATGTTGATCGTCCTTTCACGGGTAATTGGAAGTATTGCTAGGCTGTTTTGAGAGGGAGGCATTTCGTAGCTGCTGAGAGGTACAACGCATTTTTGCATTAACATCATTGAGCCACAAGAGAAGTGTTCTGCAAAAGAATTACATATAGATATACATATAGATATGGTCCTCAGTGTTTTTAAAATTTCGAATGATCTTTTCGTCACCAGATTTATTACCAGATCTGCCTATTAAGCGGTTTATTTCCGACCATAACATTCGAGAAATTTTAGCACTGCCAAACTTTTCATCATAGTAATTTCTTTTGGCCTTCTTGACTTCTTTCGCAGCGATATTTCTCAGCTTCTTATAATTTTCTTTAAATATAGAGCTGGAGAATTTTTCCACCTTTGAAAGGCAGTGTCCCTTTCCCTGAGTAGATTTAATATATTGCTATTTAGCCACTCACAGTGTATTTTTTTTTCCTGTTATGTTCCCATCTGGCAATTTGAAACATATATTTCTCCTTTTTTACAGTTACCGTACTTTCTTTGTGAAAAGAGGCGATTTCTTTACATAGCATGTCGTATTGGAGTGAGGGATCTGGAATTTTGACTATATTGCTCCAATCTTTCTTGGGTATGAGGTTGTTTACCATCCGGTTATACGATATATACCATATCGTTATAATTAATATAATTATGACACCTTAAATGAAAGATGAAAATTTTACTGATTTTTCTCGAATACACGCTAAGAATTATCCAAATTCTATTCATTAAAAGGTATTAGGCTTTAAAACTCAGCATTTCAATGGTGGATATTTATCCAAATCGTGAATTCTCGCCTTGATTATAGGCTGCTCGGATACACTTGTGAATGACGGGTTGAGTATAAGGTTGCCTATGCTGTAGGAACTCTTGTTGTAGGAAGTATGAATCTGAATGCATAAAAGAGATCATCTTAAATGGATTCATCTGAACCGATTTCCATGAAGAATTATTCATTACGGATGCTTTCTCATACATTATCACGAGTACAATACCTTAGTACGCTAAATAAGGTTAAACCGTTAAATAGTTGTCAAACAACCTTGCTATCCTGTATATTTAACCTCATAATACTAACACAAATGATATAAACGTAAAAAAAGTTCAAAATAGAAAATAAATGTACAATACTTTTTCGCAATTTTCGAAGCGTGGGTATTCTTAGCCTCTTCATGCCTGCTTATATTACTTGGGTGAAAGCTCAAAAGCCTTTGTGTGCGGACTCCATAATATATTTAATTACGTGGGTAGATTTCAAGGGAACGTTGTTTGATGTTCCCTCTGTTTGATTTTGAATCCCACTCAACCTAATCAGCCTAACTTATTTACATCATTAACTTTTATTCATAGATATCGTGTCGATTCAATCCTATCCTTTTACGTTCGATTATATATATATATATATATAAGTGCGCTCTTGATCTACTTTTACAGTCAGCTTTTTCCATAATTGGCATTAAGGATAACTATGTTTGATTACTTCGATTATCCTAAGAGAGGAGAAATGCTTTCCACCGTATGTTATTTTCACTTAATATGGGACGTTAAATTTGAGTAGACTTACTTAGATTTCAGTACTGCTTTGATCAAAACTCAAAACTGCCCAGGTTAAGAGAAACAGTCCCGCTTAGTTTTTCAGTTTTTTCAGATCTGAATGAAAGACTCCGGCTATGAAAAAACGGAAGAGTAAAAAAATTAAGAAGTAAAGGTCAGAAGATTGAAATTAAATGACTTGGAGAGACTGCAAACACACGAAAGTAGGCTAATAAATCCATAAAATTGGATAAAACGAAGTTAAATTCCGTTGTTGTCCCTGTTTCCCTATTTTCAATGGCAATGCCTCGGTTTATTGCTATCAAAATATGGTAACCCTATCTTTAAGTGAAGTATTCACCCAAAGACCCGTTTTAAGCTCAATTCCTGTACCATTAAATAGCGGAAATTTTAGTTTTTACACAAAAACGCCAGAACTATCAAAGAAAAACTTACAAAATCCAAGGCTAATACGCATTTTATTCTTGAAGGGAGCATCACAGAATGTTGTTTTTCTTTGATGGTTTTGGTGCGTTTTTGTCTGACTATTACAACTTTCAGTGGGCTTCATCTATGTATTAACGGAAGCTTTGAAGAAGGAATGGAAGCGACTAGGCAATATGAGGGATGAGGTGGTTTGTTCTTACTTTATACACCTACTCAAATGCTACGAAAGGGAGAAGGTCGTAGGTGCACCACAGTGATGTTGCAAATAATACTTTTATGGCATTCAATAATAAGAGATCTATATGAATATCATTACTCACCGTAACTCAAACCTCAGTGACACAGCCATGGGCTAAAGGAAATGAAAGATATATATTTTTATCTATCCTGAACCGAGGTAAAATTGAAAGATATTGTAATCAGAGAAATGAGGTAGCAATATAAGAGACGTATAAATTCAGTAATAAGTGGTGTATTCGGAACAATAAGTCAATCGTTTTCGAAGAAATTGTGAAGTTCTTTCGAATTTTCATGTATACGGATTGGTATTTGACCTTGTGCCTTGAGGATGTCATGTAAACGTTACCTTATTAAAATTCAGGGTTTGGCTTCCATCCAACGCTAATGAAGTACGTACAGATTGTTGCATTGCCTCATTTCTCATCGTAATCTTCGTCATCCCACGCTTCCTCCATTATTCAATTCAGATATTAATTTTCACGCCCACACATTCACTACAGTTGGAATTTTCCTACGACTTACAAAATGTAGAGTAATGAACTTATAAAATTATAACTTTCCTTTAAAAATTCGAAGTGTTGACCATCCAAGACTACAAATTGAGATTCTCCTCTCGTGTTATCTTTATCCTTCTTGTCCTTTCAAATTCAACCGAAAGGAGCATGTCATTAGGTAAATATCACTAAGGGGAGTACATTTTCTGTAATAATTTGTAATATTTTTTTCTGTAATAATTTAAGTGATGGATTGACAGAATTAAGTTAATGGAAAACGTTTAGAAACCATCCTGTACAATAATTTTCCAAGTCCGTAGCATTCTTAGATTTATATTTTCGTGGAAAGATTCAAAGTTTACACGGGACTTCTTCTTCAGAATAGATTGGATGGTCCATAGAAGCAGCGTTCGTTAAAAAATTTCGAATTTCCGACCAAAGCACTTTTACATGGTAAGAAAAACGATATTCGGGCACTTCAATTAAAAAAATTACATCTGTGCATCAATCACAATACCCTTTCACATTTTAAGCTATTTTTTTAGAACGACAATATGAATTTAAATGTTACCGTGGAAAGATTACTGCTGGGAAAACTGATTTTATTGTATCTATAGCAACAAAAATACCCTAAAAGCCGCCTTCCGGCGTGTGGCAGGAGGAAATGGTGCGCTATGGTATGTTATTGTATGGTATAATATGCGGATTGTCTTAATTGCCTTTTTTGGTCAATGGGTAAGGAATCGATTTCATCATCTGGTACACATTTCCACAGTTCATAAAGGAAAGAGAGTTGTTTGAGAGAAATCTATAAAAAGAGTGATTCCTGGAAAATGGGTAAGGGTGACTTTGCGCAAGATGGTGCGCACCCAGGAAGTTTTTTCAAGTCCATTTTTCCTTGAGATTGATTCCTACGAAATTTTCTATCCGAAGAATCCACGAACTGCTATATGCACACAATTTTATTTCAGAATACTAATTACCTTCCTTTTTTGAGGGTCTCCGATGTTTTTAATAACTTCTTTTAATTACTTCTAATTTTAATAACTCTAGATGTTAATCTAATCACCTAGCTGAATAGTTAGGGCAATCATTAAATCATTTTCGACAATTGGGGAAAACGTCCCACCTTTTTAATGGTTATCATCTCAAACTCGCACGACCATTACTCCCTACTTATTTTTGCAATAGAAACAAAAGAAGAAGATAAATCGAATATAAGTAGGACACAAAGTTATGATTGAAGGAAATGAATAGGAAGCATTGCACCCCCTGCCACACGCCGAAAGGCGGCTTGCAGGATACTTATGTAGATGTAGATGATTAATTTTTAACACATAGATGTGCGCCTCAGAACCCAAGAATGAGCAGCTTTGAATAAAATCAACATAGCTGGGACTCGATCCCAGGTCTTTCACTTCCAAGGTAGGCATTCTAACCGCTAAGCTATCACAGTCCATTCCCTTGAAAGTGTGAAATCGACAGGGCATGATGATTTAGTGGTTATAATACCTACCTCACATTGAAGGATGTTCATCACTTATAATAATCCATATATGCAATGTTAATAATAGCATTGTAGTAGCAATAATAATATAGAATTATAAATATTGTTTATGTAGTCAATTTTCAAATACAACTTTAGTTTTGACTTCATTGTTAACCTACACTCATACGCCCAAGCTAAAACATGTACGCAGAAATATCAACATAGCATACTAAAATACAAATAAGGAACCATTCTATGGTTTCTATATTAGAGGATTGGATAGAAATGATTTGAATTCTTTCTCTACCAAAAGAGCAATGCCATAAACTTAATACGTAGCACGATGTTAAGAAAGATACGTTTAAAAAGGGCATTTACGGAATTATGCCATCTTTAATAGTAACCATTAAATGCTGCACTTTGAGATGGAAAGGAGAGCAGATTTAGTACTCCTGACGGAATTACATTAAACCCAAATGAACTTTCACCAGCCTCCCATTTTACGTAAAATTGATGCTTTCTGTTGCGACGAAATGAATTTCGATTTCAAAAACCAATCATAAAAGTCCCCACAGAATATTTAATAAGTTTACGTCCAACTTCAGATTGCGTTTGATTCTTTTTTCACTGCGATGGAAGCATGAAAAACGCAAATGCGCTCTTGATTAAGCGATGTGATGCATTCATTATATGCAGCGTAGTCATTTTGGCTGTGTGCTTTACTTGTTAGGGTATCGAAAAACTGAATTTCTCCGTTTGGTTAAAAATCTGGAATCAAATAAAAAATGGTCAGCAGGTGTTGAATAAATTTTTGAAAAAATTTGGTTGACACTATCTCCCAAAGGTGACTCTGCTCGGAGAATTGAGAGGCAATTAATATTTTAAGAGAAAAAAATGATTTTCTAAATTCTATGCTAAATATTGATCAGGAAATATTGTGCTGCATTGCAGTATTGTCTGTGGGGTAGTAGAATCCGCAATCCCCTTCCTTTAACTACAAAAATGTTTGGAAAGCGTAGAAGGCTTACAATGCAAGTTGAGGCGAGAGGTAGTTTGTCTTTGCTGCCTCTATTGAGCCAGACTCTACTATGCGGAAATGGTCCTTGGAGGCTTACAATGATGAGGAGTGAGGTAGTTTGTCTTTACATTCTTTACTGAGGCAGACTCTTGCGCATGGTAAAATTTCTCGTAAGTGCAGTACGATATATTTATGAATAACAAATTCAACGACATTCAATAACGAATTAAAATAGCAATGTTATTAATTAGTATCACTCAAATCTGTGGCACTCATTTTAGCTCATCTACGAGCAAGACTGACATGATAGTAAACGAAAGATTCATCTATCGAGTGCGTTAATAATATAGAAGAATGTCTCACTTATACAGATATGATCGCAAATAAAGCATGGTGAACCACTTTTGTGTTTTAGGTCGCCTCGAGGTTATTGTCTATTTCCTATTAAGCTATCAAAGGTTCCTTTTTGGTATTTGTAAGCCACATATATGACTTATGAAGGCTACATTAATAATCAATTGGTTTCAATTCGAGAAATGAGATCCAAAATCACGCAAACGCCGTATTGATCTCCAAAATTTGATTGAAAGTGGGAAAACTCTACTTAAAATGCCATTTATTCTTACTTTTATAATAAGGTAGAAGATTATTACTATTTCATAGTTATTCATATAGGAATATTTACAATTATAAATACAATACAATGTTTTTACCTATTATGCCTATTGCAGAACATTTATTATCTAGCTAAATACATAAAACAGCATTACAATACATGTTTCCTACTTAAAAGAATACACTATTACAATGCAGATATCTCCTAGCTATAATAGCTCAATATTAAAATACAGCTGCCCATAGCTTCAGTAACAGATTAATTCAGTATAAATATTTTTCCCAAATGTAGTAAATTTTTACTTAAAAGGCAAGTTGCTGAATGAAAGTTTACGCACATCGACATTTGTTCCCTACTTTACACCCCTTATTTTATTTAAGCAAAGCACAAGTCATATATATTCACACAGATTAAAACATTCCAACAGTTTTACTTCTAGATTTCTCGTTCTCTTCATTTTATCGCAGCAAAGTACGCACGGCAAACTTTCACGCTAATCTGTAAAGGACCGCACTTAAACGTCAAGTAGGACCATTCACTAGTAGCGGCAATCATAATATCCTTCTTATTGTAACCTGTTACTAATTCCAATTTCTTTTGATCCGTTACCCTTCACATTCAGTTTTGATTTTATAGGTAAAACTGCGAATCTCCAAAGAATATTTTTAAAGAAGAAAGGGATCCGGAGTCTGGAATAGGCGTGCGTATTGGCTACTGCCCTTGAGGAAGGATGCGCCAAATGAGATGGTTCCTTTTTCCAGAAAAACAAACAGGGAGTGACTAAATAATGCGAATCATCGATAGTGTAGGCTATAAAAGAGGTCCGTGCAAAACAAAAGGGATAAACGAGGCAGGATATGGCGCCCAAATACGATGTTGAGGTAGAGATGTTGGTAAATATAGAGTGTGGAATAGTAACGTCACCGTGGCACATAAAGCATCGCTCAGTTTCGTAACTCAAGCAAACTGGAAAAGAAGATGATAACCGGCGATTAACATAAGAAGGTAAGATGAAATATGATTGTATTTGAAGGTAGAAAATCATGGGAGGAAATATATCGTGGTGCTATTTTGAATGATAATCACTTCTTTAAGTTCTGTTTTAGCATCTCCAAGTAGGAAAAAAAGAAATAGCCCACTACTGTAATAGTCCAATAAATGGATGTTTGTAGGGGCATTGGGATATAAATAATAAATAAATATCCATAGTTTTTATTAAGAAATGTGTATGCACCCGAAAGTTTATATACTCAATTGTAATAACGAAAATGCTTGATTCGTACATTCCGTCATTCTTTCCCGCTCTCTGTGAACCCATACGCTTGATTTTCATTAAGTACGGGGGCTGGCCGCTGGCACCCAAATATAGTACATTGCTGACTCAATTTCGTAGCCGATCCGTCGCAAGAGGAATTCATTTGCTTATTTAATAAAGGAGAGAGTATTACGCGGAAGGGGAAAATAGATGATGGAGAAGATTGGCAGGGATGTGATGGCTATCACACATTCCGCTCTCTATATCTCTTTCCCTAATCGTCCCCTTTCATTCAGTCCATTCCTTGGCATTGCCAAAGTACCATGAAGGCGCCAGAAAGAGAATGGGAATCTTTACTCACTTATTTACCTATTCATTTAAAAGGATTAGTGAAAGCTAGAAGAAATGCTCACCTTAATGGTTTGTGAGTTATGTAACGAGATGCGTATTGATATTTTCTTCTGATATATATCTAAATATCAGATATGATAATATCTGATACTTGGATATATATAATGTAAGGACATTTTTGTTTGTTTCTGACGTTTTTAATCTATAAAAAATTACTCTGAGTTTCGAATTATCTTGCATTTGAAAATTATTAATTGACATCAAGCGACAAAATATTGGCTGAATTTTATTCACCTTAATGTCCCAGTTTTTTCCCAGTTCCTCTATGCAGTAATATTTCTTTAAGAATTCATCAGCTATTTTTTTTTTCGACGTGCTACATGAGTTTCTCGTACACACTTGAATTATAATTTATTTACCTAAAACATCTAGGCTTAATTTTTAAAAGTATCCACCTTAAAGTCTCGGATATCAATTTTGTACTAAAGATCATTGAATTCATAACTGTTGGGATAATATATTGGTATAAATTTTGGATAAAAATAAACCAATTAAAAATTTATATCAAGTCAACGGAGAGAAAATGTCGCACACAGCAAAATGAGAGGAGATCTTTTCAATTGTTTAAACTCTCTCTCAACGAAATTTACTATTTGAATGGGTATTTATATAATAATAATAAAGCGACTTTATTCGGACGAGATTAGGACTATCAAGTCTCCTTTTACATCTAACCCTTCGTCGTGTGAAATTTGATAGAGATAGTTTGAAAAAATAAAAAGAAGGAAACTTTGAAACTTTGGGGATTTAAAAACCTTTCCTACTGTGTTGTATTTTTTTATAGGTGCATAAGTTTCTTATAAAAAAATACAACACAGTAGGATAACAACCACAAGGAGGGGAGAGGGAAAAACTAGCGAAACCTAACGTTCGTTAACTAAGTTTTAAGTTAAAGGCTGGTTAAATCAGATCTGAAAGGCAAACATAATGGTAAGGTACCTTATTACATAGGTAAACAACTAGAATCTGTATGTCTGAAAGACCGAACGCAATAAAATTGTCATTAGAATTGAGAACATAAAATTTGAGATAATCAACTAAATTTAACCTCCAAGTTAATGTGGTTTTTTGCATTTTTATGGTCCAGTATAGAGGAAAAGAAGTGATGAAGACAAATTACCTTTATTATTTCTATGGTGGGATATTTTAAAATTAACATTGAACTTTTATAAATTAGTCGCTATTGGAAGGAGCAGGAAATGCGTGAGATTTAGTCTTATATAAGCAGAACAGTAGGCGTCTATTTTGAATTTTTAAACTTCCTTAGCTTTATTGCATAACTTGAGTAATAAATAATGAAGACTAAACCTTCTCTTCTAAAGCTAGTGTGGTAATATAACATCTGGTGAGTGAATAATTTATGCGTAATTATAGCTGTAGAAGTTTCTTCTCCCTTTCTTAGTAAAGTGAACGAAGCTTTTATTTGTTATCTCTCTTAAGATGATAGCTTTCATAGAGGTAAATCAAGTTCAGAGAAGAACTAATAATATGCCGTTTTATGATTAGTCTTTTCCTTGTGAAGAGATTTATTAACATTGGACAGTGTTACAATGGGAGTCTGCTGGCTTATCTCCCTTCCCGTGGAAATTATAGGCGAAGCGTCTAATTCAAGTCGACGGTTTATTTTAAACTTACATTATTACTTTATCTTGAAAATGATCTTAAGAAACTGTACAACATAAACTTTGAAATACGGAGGAGCTTGATACTCAATATTCGAATACCAGAGTCGAGCCCGCAGATTCCCACTAAGACGTTACCGGGTCAAATCCGAAGGCTTGCTGTATCATCAGAGTAGATGAACTGAGGTCAATAAACAAACAGTTCATTAGGAAACCATCATCAGATGGGGTAGATTTTGAATAGAAGCTTATGAAACAATGCTTCAATCTGTTATCGCTTGATCACCAAAATTTGTAGTTCAGTTTGTTTATTTACATCCGTCGCTGAATCCGTAGCAACAGTAATATCGATTGGAGAAAGCAGTATCCGATAAATTGCAAAGATACTTACAAATAACTACTTCTACTATACTTAGTACTTTTTCAGCTATGACGGAATCCCTCGGGTGGACTTCGCTTAGCGATAGAAGGCTTGGTTACCGACGTAAGCTTTTCGAAAAGTTTATCACTACAGATCTCATCGACGAGATAACTGGTGTCGATATTCCAGTTAACTCCAAGAGAAGATTAGGAGGCAATTCAGGGAAGTGATTGCCAGAACAGATAGTTACTTCTGGCCGCGAAGTGTTAGAGATGCTAATTGTAGTTAGGGCATGAGAGGATTGTTGGTGTTTTTTATACCCCCTGCTTGCAGGATTTAAATGTAAATGTAAATACATTTCTGATTGAAAAATGTAAAAAATGGCAAAAATAATATAGATGACTGTTTTAGCGATCAAAGACCAAAAGCGATGGACATTTATTCCCATTTACTTATTCAACTTCATCATATGAGGATAAACAAATGTGAAAAATAGCGACATGCGACTGGGACTCGAACCCAGGTCTCCCATTTTCTGGGCAATTATTCTAACCACTGAAATACCGTTCCGCCTCTACTACACACGGGAATCCTTTCTTGAGTAATGAAAGTGTGGTGCAACACAGAGTGGCACCTACCACCGCTAGAGGTCCTCGTCGAGGACGCTATTTTTCACATCTTTTAATTCTTGGGTTTTTAAGGCGCACACTTCAATGTGCAATGTTAGTACATTATCCTATCTCTTTTTGTAAGAATATAACCTTGCACTTGAAAATAACGAATGATTTTACGGAAACGCCTGACTCCTGGGTTAGAACCTGTATTAGCTACGATAGACCCCAATCCAAGATAGTCTGGAGAACCGGCCACCGTGGCGGAGTGGTTAGCGTGCTAGCCTTCCAACACTAAGGTCGCGGGTTCAAATCAAATTTTTCCGATTAGGGAATGTACTTGTGAATAGTAACAACTATTAAAATGGATGTAATTGGGGTTAAACTGTCTCCATTAGAAAAGTTATCATTATTATTAACAAATTTTTCTGTAAATGGCTGCATGAAGAAACAACCAAGCTGACTATAGTCGGCTTGCAGTTCTTATTTTATTCTCTCATCCCCAAAATATCACTGAAACAGCTCCCACAGAAGCCTGCAGTCGCTGAAAATTCTTACCTATTAGCATGAGGAAACAACGCGGGCGTGAGAGAATTCCGAAATGTATTCATAGGAGTGGGAATAGACGTGTTGAGGCATCCCCGCGAGCCCTTATCGGTAAGGACGCGGGAAGCACGATGGGATGGGGTGAAAGCACTGAAATCTGGGAGTGAATGAAAGCGGGAATAAAACCTTCAGAGAACGGAGTCGAAGAAAGGCATTTGACATTCTCCACGGCGTTGAAAGTTTGTCTCGTTCCGAGATCACGACCACGTTAGGTGAGATTGCTCTTCGGATTCCACACACGTTCCCATACGCTCTCGTGACGTAAGAATGGAAAGGATTGCTAATTATGGAATTCCGCCGGCACATTTGACCGTTGAAGTTGACCCTTCTGCTCGTGCATCCATTAGGATGCGCATTAGAAGTAGAAATCCGCAGATCGCTCTTTTCACAGGAATGGGTATCTCGTGAAGCATATTACTCTTAAAGTCTCCATAAAGAGGAACTTACACCGCTACTCGAGGAAATATTCAGAGGTCCCTTTCACCGAAGTTTTGGTATAATTTCTCCATATATAGGTCTCGTTTAAAATTAATTTAGAGGAAATCGTCGCGATCAGTATCAAATTACACATTATACACGCCCGACTACTTCAACATAGTTTTATAAGTTATTTTTATGGGTGTGGGAGTTTAGATAGCCTGGAAATATGAGATCAAATAAAATTTTCTAATTCTTCATTGGATCTCTCTATCGAAAAGTTCGAAAAATTTTACCAATGATACATTCATCTAGATGATATGATTGTCTAAAATCCGTATCAATGACGTCTTATATACACGTCTCGTATACACGTCTGTAACGTTTACAAGTCTGTTTTTATTTCTTCTTTCATCATGAAGAGCTACCAAAAAGTCGAGGCCGAAACAGTGGATTTTATGACGTCTTTTATATCTAGCTAGAAATTTACTCACGACGCCTGCTTTCCCTGCTCTACTAGAGGCTATTAATATGCCCTGCAGTAGCGTGGGTTGCGTAGTCCCCGATCAGCGTGTATCTAATTGCCTATGCTTCAGGCAGTTCGTTGAATAAGTTTTCATAGGTCAGAGGTAGACTTTCCACCGCAAGGCCGCTCTTCCTAATTTTCTGCACAAGAACTTATCAGGCCGCATATAATATCATCAGAAAGCACTTAAGCGGCGTATTGCTTACATTCAAATAGTTTTATTTCAACGACGTACGAAGTGGTTATCTAAAGTTTGAGTATTATTAATAATACTCTAACTTAACTAAGTTCATTTTGAGATGATGAACGTCATTTGAAAACAAAATTCTTTAAATTCTATTCGTTTTAGATATGAACGTCAACAAAGGCAACAGTTTCTTTACATCTGGTGTGGATGGCTCATAATACAATAGAAGTTGCAGTTGATTAAAAAAAAAATAGTCACTTTCTAAGGAAAATCATTCGCAATGCACATTCACGATATTTAACCCCATGTTTTGCTCAAATGTGCCTTTTGTATAAACTGAATCCAATCTGTGTGACAATTTTTACAACACTTTTTATTTCACTTGAATGCTCTCTTGGTTTTTAAGAATGCTAAGAAAATATTGGAAACATACCGGTGACCTTTTTGACCGACAACAATAGACTAAGCTTTCAAAATGGCTACCCTTAACACGGTATGTTAGGGACATGTGTATCAATACACAGAAAAAAATGTTGACAATTGGAATTATACAGCCCGGGAAATTTTAAAATTCCGCTTTTCTTATCACACCTCTTGTACTGGATCAGATATGGGAAACTTTAGGTTATCGGGCAAAATAAGGCCTTATTAGTCGTACATAGCGGTCTCTTAGTCACTTTTGGAAACAAACTACGAGAATTTTTAATTCATTTTTAAATGTCGTGTTTAAATAATTTTTCCCACTCTTGCTAATGCCATCAAGGCGGAAAAATAGAATATGCCCTCTTTTACCTCACTCAGCCAATGAACTCATTTTAACTGTTTCAAGTTAGGCAAAACAGCAAGCGAGAATGTACTTATAGTTTCACGTGTGGTCAGCCAAATGGCGAATGCGGGTCCCAATGAAAAAATGCTCCCAACCCCTGTGCTGGATATAGCATGGTACTTATGGTTGAAATAAACGGTCATGGGATAATATCAACGTTTTCCTCGTTTTTCCTTACTCAAATTTATATTGTTTATAGCCGGAGGATTGAGGAAAACTTGATTCTTCAACATTGAGATTTTAGTTTGGAGAAATACCAGAAATTCTTAGAACAATTGAATTTCGAAAAGAGGAAACGACAGAAATCAGAAATGTTTGCCAATTTGCATTTTAAGAAAAAATTACCATATTATTAACGCATGGATAACTCGAGGAACGATTAATACGTATTTCATCAAAAACAGGTATATTGTAGTAAATTTAAGTATATAAAGGATGATTTACAGAGTCATCCAGTGTTACAAACTTTACATTACGGTTGCCTGGAAAAGTTTGAGACGATGCTGCAGGTTATAATTTTGCCCTTTAATTAATGGTAAGTTTCACATAACTGTTATTGTTAAATGTGAAAAAGCTTTCCAAACTGTCTACTTGACTGTGTTTTCTATTCTCGAGCACTGTAGTATTTTCTCGATATGTATTTAGTGATAATTCAGTATTTACGTTATACTGTAATATGTGAACAGGTCATACAGGCATATGGGAAAAATAGAAACTTTCAGAATCTTGAATAGAATCTCTGTTACGAACTTATCTAGAACTACACACTTTTCTATGATAGAACGTAATCGCATTTTTATCCTATTTGATTCAAATTCAACTCATTAGAATTAGAAAAATTATCTAGCTTTTAAATTCCTTGACTAACGGATTAGTGTTCAATTATAGTACGTGTTTAATATTTTTTTTGCAAAAGAGGTTAATAGAGAGAATTTAAAATCCACGTAAGAGACTGAATAATTCGCTAGCTGCATACAAAGGTAGAGGGAAGTATCTTGTGAGGTGTGCCACTCCACTTTGTTCCTTCGGTGTTATTCTTCTCTCCTTTGTAGCTGTCTTGAAACGTTTTTTGCGTTCATCTTATTTCCTCCCACACGTGACCATACTCCGGAACGAAGTATCAAAGAAATGCTTAGAGCTCTCACGCTACATGGCTCTGCTATACCTCCTAAAGAAACACCACCTCACTTTGTAATAGCAAGACATTCACCAATTTCACCAGGCTGCGAAGAGCGAAAACTTCCTGCTTAATATGGGAACTTATTACGCTGCTAATTTTCGCAATAGTTGTATGGTAAATAAAACTGAGTATTCAGTATGAAAATAAAGTAGTTTGTAGCAGTCAAAATGAGTATCCAGTTTATAGATACACGCTAAATGGTTTAATAAGGAGAAAGGAGACGTGTTCTATGCAAAAATATAAAAAATGTCCAACAGTGACTCTTCGTTAAATATTACCGATAAATACCATACAACCTAAGAAGAAATAAAAGCGAAAAATATCGACTTGTCAGGGACACGAACGCGGATCTCACACTTTCCGGACAGGTAATATATCTAATAAAGTGCAATGCTCTTTACCACCCAGGATGATTCCCCACCTTCGGGGGATTTTTTTCTTACATGGCTATGAGAGTTGGCTGGCTTGGTGAGGACTTCTGATAGAGGTTAGTGGTACTAAGGCTCTGGTGGAGCTCCTCTTGTTTTGCCGCGAAGCTCTTGTTAAGTGAATGGAATCCACTCGGCATGGTAGTTCAGTGATTAGAACACCTGCAGAAAAATTGGATAGCTGGGTTCGAGTCATGACTACATTTTTGGTTTCTGTATCTCCTTGGGATTTTGAAGGTGAAATTTTTGCTTCGGATTACGTTGAGAATTTTTAGTGAAATACATATATATAGATATATTTATTTCTTAACTGTGGGGATTAAATATGGTGGGATACTTGGGTTTGATTTCTTTTTCTCTTTCATTTCTTCAAATAATTTTGTTATATTCATCAGAATTCTGGGAAGGAATAATTACAAACTTCAGATAATCTTACACAAGGTAAAGGTAACATTACACGTGAAAGCGTGCACCTGGAAAATTCCCAAGGAAAATTCTCCATGCCGTTATGCAGGCATTGATGTTGTTCTGGCTCGATACCTTTATGAGATAAAGCCCAGAAAGTGGAATATTCCAGGTTCGAGTCCTAGTCCTATCAGACTTCTTTCACGTGCGTTTTTCCTTGAGATTGGAGAATTTTTATTCTTCGTTTGTTAAATGAGAACTTGTCACATTTTCACTGTCTTAAATTTAAAACAAATTGACTTTGGAGCATATCTGTGGTTGGAAATTGTGTTACTGTTAAAAAGCCGTTTAACCACGTTTAATGACGTTAACCACGTCGCGACGTGGTTATTTACGATAGTTCAATTTCGAAGTATTAAAGTAGATGATTCCATCGGCAGGTGTGATCATGTATTTAATACTTCGAAAATGTACTCGAATATCAACAAAATTAATTGAAAATATCCTACAAACACAGCAAATAGGTATCGAAGGATGTCAGAGAGAGAATTAATTCTCAAACTACGATAAATGGCATTTGATTGCAGCATGAGCTGATCTCAAACTTTAGAGTCCTTCGATAATTCATTAAAAAAATGTTTCGTGAGAAATAACATAAAATTTGTCACTAAAAGTATCTTAAGGTTTTCTTAGAACTGATCTCATTTTCGCATAGGTATTGTTTAAGAAATAACTACGGCATGGAAAGAATTTCGTGGATTTAATTTCATTTCTAAAAAGATGGCTTTCATGATCTGCAATGATAAGAGAATTAACGAAATATTTCCACTTTGAAATCTATTCAACAATCTCTTTCCCCCATGAAACTTTTCATTCGTGAGGGAAAGGACCTTCCGTCACAAAATGTTTGCTCTTGATGTGGAATTAAGGATTTTAATGAGTTACTTCTACTTCACGAGAAATACTGAGTTGTTTTATTATCCATTTATATCCCTTAATTTTAAGCCGTGTCATTATAAACATGTCACAACTTACGTTTTTGGTTCTAATTTGTGGAAAGAGTTGCTTTTATAACGTTGTGATTTTGGGAGCCCTGTTGCGATATTTAGGAAACCTTTCTGGAACATGGATAATGTTTGAAGCTTGGCAGTTACATATCATCTTTTTCTAGTTTGGAATAATTATATAGGGGCATTAAATAGTATCTATTGAGATTTGTTGTTATCTTGAGTGAAGAGCAACATTGGCCTTAACTTGAATTTTCATTCTTTATAATTTAACTTTCACTCTTTTGTAGTCATACTCTCTGACATTTCGCATTATTTTAATCTCTGAAATTATTATATTGCGTTAAATTCCTTTCAAGGATGTTCTCCAGAAGATTTTTCAGTGTGTCCGTTATTCAATTTGCTGCCAAATCCTTTTCGCCTAGCCAAACAATCCGAAAATTGGAACATAAGAAAGAAGATTTTATGGGAATCCATAATATTATGTTTATTAACTGCCTGTTAAGATATGAAAGGGCTGTTTAAAATTAAATCAACTTACTCAGTATTCAAATACTTCATTCGAATTGCTAACAATGTTTCCAAAATATTCTAAGGATTCTACAGAAGCCGTAGAAAATGTCAGCATAATTGAACAACAGATTACAAAGCTTTATATCGATTTCTTAAAAATAATGTATAGCATAAATTGTTTCATAATTTTAAAATATAGTTTGGAATGAATTAATCCAATCTCATCATTTCTACCATGTTCAAAAGAAAAAAAACGAAAAACTATTTATTCAATATACTAAATTAGAAACTTGAATTCCGAAACTTCAAGGTATTGATGTTCAGGAAAATAGAGAAATCTAAGAAGAGCGAGAAGTTTAGCGAGCTCAAGGAAATTAGTTACAATCAAAAGATAAATTATATATCTAATCATTCGAAGATGACGGTTAATTATGCAGTTTAAATATTAAAGTATAGTCCGCGACTTGAAATCCCTATCGCATCGACTCCAACGACGCCTTAATTGACTTTCCCAGTCCACTTACTGCTGCTACCTATTAATTGATGTGTATTTCACATTTTTAACGATTTTAACGAGGGAGAATGCAATTATATTTGTCCTCTGTGTAAGGAGTACCGGGTTTGATTTCTGGTGGAGTCACATTCGAAATAACCTCAGCTGTCGAAGCACTTTTAAAGTTACTATTACTACAATTCAAAAATAGCACTGGGATTCTACAGTGCACATTATAGCAAAGTAAATAAAAACGAAAATCATAAAGAACGATAAATACACAACATAACCAGGAAGAAAAATATAATGAAGAAAAGTTACAGAAATGGATCAGGAGTTGGAACTAAGGACAGATGATTGTTATCATATGAGGAAGGTGGTACGAGCATAAATGACGTGTAATAGAAAGACGAATAGTAACCGTAAGTATATATAAATATATATAGTATGTAAATAGTACATGAAAGTTTTAATATCGCCGAAAGGGAAGACACACGAAATAAGAATAATGAAATTGAATCATTGAATCTGCACCCAAGGAAAATTTAACGAACACATTTCGATACCTCGAGGAAAAAAACTCTCAATTGTAGGAAGTTAAAATGCGATAAGAAATAGTTTTCGTACTCATAGTATACTAAAACGTATTATTTTCTTGATGTTGGTATGATGATGTATCCGGATAGTTTTGTTGCGGCCTTATTCATCCATTCTCGTCCACATTCAAAAAGCAGGATCAGGAAAACAGTCCGAACCAAGTTTAAACAAAAAATACACTTGATTCCAAACGCTTGGGGAGACTAACCATTTGTGATCAGAACTCAAAAGGCAAACTGCCGAAATGCTCTTAATTCACTATATCCTCCCCAGAGGCGTAGCCAAGGGGGTGCTTTCGGGATTCAAACCCCCCTCTCCGAGAGAACAGAGCCAACGACGACCGAAATGCCGCTGGAGATTCGCAGGGTATACATGTTAAAATAAATCAGTTTTCATTTTCATTAGAATTTGGGTGGAAGTTATTCCTGCGGCTGGATTGTAGGCAACGCAGTGTTAAATCCACGCAACTGGAACTCCCCCATACACAAATCCTGACCACGCCCTTGATCCTTCCGTAGCGAGAGTCCAGAGAGGACGGAGATTCCAAACGGATTCAATCAAACCTTTAACTACTCTATGTCGCTCGATTTTCCAGATATTTTACCGGTATCGGCCAAGGATACTGTGTATTTGGTAGGACGGTTGCTCTCTGGCAGCGGATTCCCACCAATTGACCCCATTCGCAAATTGATACGTTTTGATAAAATCCCGTTTTTAGAGCCTGGAGTTTTGATAAATCCCGTTTTTAGGCTGACCTTCCTCCATTGTCTAACGGAGAACAAAGGAATTCCACATTTTGATCTTGCTCCTGACGGAATTCTCTCTCTAAGTGGTACATTCCCATTACGTATTCGACTCCTTTCACTGCAGCTTTCCCTTGGGTTTCGGGGTCGAATTAGTTCTCGAATCTACCCTAGCTTAATCCATCCTCAAGGATGGGTACAGCAAATAACTAACTCACTCGTCCGAAGGAGATTAACCTCGGAAAGGGGGAAATTATTCCGAAAATTAGAAAAAGAGTAAAGTATCGTATTTGCCGGGAAGTAACGCGCACTTACAAGATAGTGGATATCCTATGGGATTTCCGTCAAGTTTGTAAGCAATTTCGAAATAATGCAATTTCCCAAGTGTGTGTGATAGAAAGAACTCGAAAGCAGGATCATAATGCTCGCTCTAGTTTTTTTGACTTAATTATACCTGTTTTTTATTTAACTAGATAATTACAGATCTCAGAATGGGAGCGGACCTATAGCATCAGTAGAAGAGAAATTAACTTGGACAACCTCAACCTGTTTACTTAAATTTTGGCATCCACTAGAATCCAGAATTCCTTTATGGTGCTTCTTCAGTGTAAAGGGCGTTAAAAATATTTTTTCAGCAGTGGTATATGATACTTTTAGATTAAAATAAAATAATCTTCTGTTGAAAATGAAGTAGGTCTAGTCGCAGCTTTAGAGATGGTTCAACGTAGAGCGGCACGTTTCGTTAGCGGAGATTTCAGATTCGATAGCAGCGTTACGGCTATGATAAACTCCCTCGGATGGAGTTCACTACAGGATAGAAGATCAGAATACAGACGGAAGCTGTTCAATAAATTCATCAGCCCAGAATTTTCAGACGAGGTCGAAGACATCATGATTCCAGTTCAAAACGAACGCGATCTACGAGAGGCGTCGACCAAGCGATATAAGGAGATAATCGCTATAACAGAGAGCTACTTCTGGTCGTTTTTTCCTCGGAGCATTAGAGAGGCTAACAGGATAGATTAGGTACGAATATTTGGTATTGATCCACTCCCTGCCATACGCCAATCGGCGTCATGCGGGGTAAATTTCTAAATCTAAATCTAAAATATATTAATTATTTTTCCTTAGAAAATACAGAACTAGATACATCATGAATTCTAATAATTCTCATTCCCTCTAACTATAACACACCTCATCTTGCCTGGTGGCCTAATTACCTCTTCAAAATTTTTTGTAGCTATTTGTGGAGAGGATGAATTTCCATCCAGCTGTTGGGCTGATAACTTTACAAACAGACAGAATATATATGCTTTCTAAAGTTTATGCTAAGTGCGAATAAGCTTTACATATATGGATTAAGAGGCAATAATTGTGAAATGCATTCTTTCGGTACTCTTAAGTCCTATACTTCCGTTTAAATTATAATTTTGTGGTAAGCAACCTTAAATGGCGCCACAATATTGCTAATAAAATGCAATACAAACGTTTGAACATTAGGAAAAACTAGAACTTGCTCCATTTCCCATTTATCCGATTTTTAGGTTACAATACAATGTTCCTGTGAGGGATTCCGATTTGGAATAGATTGAGATTTTTTACAATTAACTATATAATTAAAACGAAGGAAGGAATGGAATTGTAGCACAGAAAAATATTATAAATTTGCTAAGCGAAAAAATATTTTCACCACGGGAAAACACCAACGCAGAAAATGAGGAAGTGGAAAACCAAGAAGTGTACGCAAGAAGTGTATGAAATAATAAAATAAAGGGAAAGAAACAGAGAAATTAAATAATGTTATCAACATATGTATCACAAGTATGTATAGTGCGTATAATTACTAAGTGGGTAATATACCCAGGAACTCAGTTGTATACTCAGTATAGCAATGAATGACCTTCTTCTCCCTCTTCTCCCCACCTCTCTCTCTCTCTCTTCCTCTCAATCTCTATCTTTATCTGTTTATCTCTTCCATAGGGAATTTGGTGTGGAAGATGTAAAATATTCAGGAAAATGCATGAAGATAGATGATGAATGATTGATCATTTCATTGTTTTGGATCCAATTCCCTTTGCGCCGAACGTAGTTTAATCAATAAATGAATCTCAAGCGTGAAATCGAGAGGATGGCGGATAGCGTATTTATTTTTCATACTTTTATTCAAGCTGATCATAGTTCGATGAATATGATAAATTTTCATCTAAAACCCAATAAAATGGACGAACAGAGATCAGAAAGATAAAGTACATTTGGAAAAAGCAAGGAAAATACATCATAAGATAATAATGGAATTCCAGTAGGAGATGAGATAAAAGAGCTTGCAGTATAAGGCGAAGGTAAATATAGTTAACTGTCAATTCTTGAGCTCTACGGCTGCTTGGATTCTTGACCTTAGTCCCTGAAAGCATTGGATAAGAAATGAGGCTTGCTAGACAAGACAAGGAGTGAGAGAGTTTTCCTTTGCTTTCCTCGCTGAGCCATAATCGATTTTCATATGAACAGGTTTACATGAGAGGAACACAGCGTTCAGGTGAATAAAATTTTCATAGCAATTTATTTAATAAGGAGGTTCCGAAATTAATACTAACGTACTTAGAGTCACTCATGCCCCAGTAGTACTCATAATTTCACAGCCATAAACATTAATGAGGAAATAATTAATCAGAGGTATTTTTTTCTCTATTCTGTGACAAAAGTCAAATGAAGAGTACTGCATCCATCCAGATATGAAAGCCAGACCAAATACTCGAATATAAAATGCGTTACAAAAATTAGATAAAATCAAAATACTATACACAAAATTGCATATAGGTTGACGAGAATAACATTCAAGCGCAATTGGAATGTAAGCTGTACAATTTGAACAAGAGCACGAAGAGAATGAATGGACGCGAATTAATTTCATCCCTCAAAAAAAGCACTCTCTATTCATTAAACAGCAATTTAATGGTGACACAAGTCATTTCCTGAATTGGGAAAATGTATTGACCTTTGTTTATGATAGCTATGAGACGAATTCGTGCAGTGAACTTATAAATAAGATGACAAATCTCAGACTTCAGTCGTTCGAATAAAAAATCCCAAATAAATTCCTTCATTCGAGAAAGAGTAATGCGTAGCAGGGGAGCAACTTTTCAAAGTACAAAGGTTATGGCTGGAGCCCACGCAATCAAATAATCTAGCCACGAAAAATATATCTAACGTTTCCCCCGAGGATGATAAACGATCCTCCTTTCTATTGAAATTCAAAGATCTTGCCTAAAGTAAGCAAAGCTGGCTTTGCTTATCAAAACTTAAACACTTCCAATTGTATAATCAATGAAAGACGTTGTAATTAAGTGAAACTACATAGCTGTGAGGAGAAAAACTAATAAAAACTGTACTAAAACCTTTAGTTCCAAACTGAGACTTCTTTTTTCCTCACTGTATTTCATGGTTATGAAGAATTATGAAGAATTTTTATGAATGCGTATCAGCTCTTTTTTTCTTTACTTTCAGGAAACTCTTACTAGAAAGGATTGAATAAGTAAGTAATTGTATTGACGAAGATAACCATTTATGACAACGATTATTCGACGAGTGCCTTTGGTTGGAATTATCATCTGTAGTTATTAATTAATCTAGATATACTATATTTATTTTAAAGTGGTATTGTAATTTAATAATTTAACGGCGTTACGATACTAAAATTAGTGCAAGATGTGTGTTTAGTTAGGTAACTCTTAGTATTTTTTTAAACATATATTTTGAATTTTCCTTTGTTTTCATTTTTCTAAAAGGTTTTCTATGCCTTTTGAAGTAATATTGTTAATTTAAATTACTTTCCTTGTTTTTTCTTCTGTGCTTTCGCAGGTGTTTTCACTCCCCTTCTCTGTGGGTGTTTTATCGCTACGTAGATTTTTTGTCAACTTTAACAGCAAAGATTTTTCCCACACTACGCTTTCTTTTTGTTTTTAATTGATAATTTTTTATATATTAAGGACGTACGGGTTTAGGTTGAAGAGAGGCCCATTTGGGTCTAACCTCGCCAATAAAGGGTCTTCCTATCTATTTATCTATTTATTCCAATTGGCTCCCTGCATTAGGTGCTTAACACATGTAATTCTTTCAAAGCATTGTTTATCAATAGTTCACCATTTGGAAAACTTGGAAAGGGGATTATCTTTTTAAGCAAGACGAGTGGCTATTAGAAAATAAAAACTATTGGGTAAAGACGCAATCTTCTACCGTCGAGCCATAATAAGACTATCCACACACATATAACCCTCAATCCATGTTCAAAGCAGAAAGCGAAAACGAAGAAACGGAAAGTTCATCGGTAGATGAGGAAATAGAGGAAAGGCACATCACGACTACGGAGGACAAAATTGTTTGGGAAGAGTGAGAGAAAGTGCGGAATGTTACCATGAAATGGAATGTAAACAAATCTGAGGTTTCCATAGCTAGAGGTCTATTGAGTAATTAAGCCAAGGCAGTTTTTCAGATACATAGAAAGAGGAAAAAAACAAACAACTAGACGCCCATCTATTCAAGATCTCCGGAATACGTCCTTCTGATAAAGATAGCTTAAAGAAAAGGTTTTCATGATTTTATTTAACAACTTTCTGTAGCAATTATAAGAGGATAAAGAATATTCATCAAATCTAGATTAGGTAGCTTAGTAGTCAATATATGGTTGTGCGGAAAAGCCGGAACGAATGGCTTAATTTATAATTACATGCTTTTGGAAACTGCGCCTTGGATTACGACGCACAGTGGGCTAGAATCGAAAAAAGCTGGCCAAAAATACAAAAGTGGCGTTTTTGAGTAAGGACTTCGAAACTTCACATGGCTACACTTGAAAACATTCTGCATACAAATATGCAAGCCATTTACGTGAACTTCTACGCATCACAGTGATACAGGGGGTCAAACTTGACAAGGTTTGACAAAGTTCAGCAGATGCTGAACCCAAATGGGAACAACTATCTGGTAAATATAACGTTATGCTATAAATCTGTTCTGTGTCCTTTACTATTACCCGATTATTAATGACCGCGCTTGAAGTTCACATAAATGGCTTGCATATTTGTATGCAGAATTTATTCAAGTGTAGCCAAGCGAAGTTTCGTAGTCCTCACACAAAAAACCACTTTTGTATTTTTTTGCCAGCTTTTTTCGATTCTAGCCAACTGTGCGACGGTCTTTCAAAATGGAATTTTACATAAATAAATATTTGAATGCGTAATTTAATATTCAACATAAGATTTTTGCATTTACGGTGCGTTCAAATACTTTGTGATAAACTTACGATGAGTAGCGGTTCATAGTAAACGCTTACTTGAATGTATGATTTTGCTGTGTTCTTACTTAGGGTATAGAGCTGATTTACATCTACATCAACATAAAGGCGCTGCAAGCCGCCTTTCGGCGTTTTGTGGGGGGTGTAAACACAAAGCGTTCGAGTTACCTCTTAAGCTTATTGTGGTCGCGCATCGTTCGCGGAAATAATGAGTCCCTAAAACGACTTGACCTCGCATCTATTTCTCTTATTTTACGCTCATCGTCGGATCGGCCGAAGTAGCAGGGGGGTCGCATAATACCGATTGCATCATCCGCTAGTGTACTGAATTTATCAAGCAATCGCAGCCTAATCTCCATTCTTTTAAGATTTCCCTACCAGTGTCTAAGAGCATTTTTGTAACACTTGCTTTTCTTCGCAGCACTTTTTAACAAATCGCATTGCCTTGCGTTGCATTTTTTTCGAGTTCGCGAGCATACCTTTCATCCGCTAAATCCCATATTCTCGCCGCATTCTCCAAATGGGGTCTGACTGAGGTGAAATAACATTACTCTCTAACCTTTTCATCGCATCTACCTACAATGTGCTTGATAAATAGTGTTTTTAGTTGCTTTTCACAGGTTTGTCGAATATATTGAGATTAGCGAAGTAAATTCAGTAAATTCATGGTGCTTGCACCCCCTGCCACACGCCGAAAGGCGGCTTGCAGGGTACTAATGTAGATGTAGATGTAGATATTGGAATAGTTAAAGTTATTCGTAAGAGTGATTCCAAAATTCAACTGATGTTACTACATACATTCGAAATGGCTGCGGCAGACTTTTTCTCTTTCAATTTCTTCATCTAAATTCAAGTATGTGAACCATACGTTTCTCATCGTTTATCTACTTCCCTGTTCCTGACCTTAAGGAAGTCTGCTATGGTGGTGAGGTGGCATCTTCGATGTCCCGCGTGTGCGCAGGAGTTCGGAGCCATCTTTGATGGACCCTCCGTAGTTCACAATGTCCCATCATAACCCAAAAAATTGAAGGAGAGGTCGTTCAGTCGTGGTAGCTTAGAGGACAGAGCACCCGCCCGGAAAGAGGGAGACCCGGGTTCGATTCCTGGCTGCGGCAGGCTTTCTCTCTATCAATTTCTTCATCTAAATTCAAGCTTCTGAACCATGCGTTTCTCATCGCTTATCTACATACATTAGACTGATAATACACGAACAAATTAAAGAAATTTCAATGAGATACACAGGAAGAAAAAAGGTACCTTGAGCTCTCGAAGGGTTATGAAACCTTGTTAAGAATAAATGGAGCGAGCTGATGCTGCTGCGTAGGAGTTGTAAGCGCTATCGTGGACTGAATGTCTGCATGGCCACGGGAGATAATGCCGTCCAAGAGAAAGGCGCCTTGTTCTTAACACAGCCGTTGCTCCTCTTGCATAAGGAGAGACTAATTCTTTTCTTCATCAGTGGTGTGAAATCGAATAAAATAATACAGTCCTCCGCATTCCTATTTAAACTTGCTGTTTCAGGACGTTTCGCCGCACGTTATTCACTGGAGGAAAGTTTTATCCAGGTATGTTTCCCAATACGTTATTCAACATTAGAGATATTGAAATCTATATATATTTTAATAATAAAGGTTTATTTAAATAGTATTCCGGTTAAGTTGGCTTTCCGATGATCATGATACACACACACACAGATAAAAAAGAAATTTACCAGAATTTCCTATGGAGAGCTATCTAAACGAATGTATATACTTCATTTAATAAAAAATGTAGTCAACAGATCATTATCGGAGGGGTCTTGAAATTAAAGGGTGAAAACACAGAAATTCAGATGTTTCCAAATAGTACTTAAAAACAGTTTTAGCAAAGCATTATTATAAAACCATTCAGAAAAGCATTAAATGAGTCATTTGGTATTTACCTCCCGGACAAAATTTCTTTCGGATGAACTGACTGCGTCTGGGAGTTAGCTAGTTACCTAGGAGATACCTTTAGATAAATCTTTTGGATGTGCTGTCTCTTTATGGGAATTACGCTGGGTAAATTGCTCTAGGATCATTTTGTTTTCCTCGAGGAGAAATCGCTACTCAAGTCGTCTAGCATAGGAATATATGGGCCTTCATTAAGACTACAAGAAAATTAAATAGTATAACTTTCGATTACATAATTTTAAATTTTGATTATTTTATATACTTTACGATTTAAGTAAATTGTAGATGGCTTAGTTCACTATTTAAATTGTAAATTGAATTTCATTTATTGTTTGCAATGAAATTATGTGACAAACTCACTCGCTTCGAAAGGTTTTGGGGGGATTTCCTCCCAACGTGGGTGAATACCATGCTGGGTGTTTTATTTTTGTTTTAAAATAAATGAATATCACCTGGCCTATTGCCAATCTGTGGTCATTAAACACATAATAATAATCATTATTATAGACGTTATTGATTGCAAACGTCCTATACAGATTATTCTCGACTCTTGACCAATACGTCTCACGGCCACACCCTAAAGATCAATTTAATTTCGTCTTTTGAGTGTGTGCCTAAAATTCAAGAACCAAAATCCCCACAGCTTTCAAATTTTACTTGTTAGATATATATAGTCTAATTCATTACATCAGTTTCTCTTATAACATCAGTAAAATAGAGATATGAACCAAATATGCAGATACATCGTGGCTTCATAGTTCATTTCTGACTGACTTGCTTGAATTACGTCCAAATGTACTTGCGACCGGTCACTGAAAACGTAGCCAGATCGTAAGTCGAGAAACACCTGTATTTCCCTCTACTATAATTAACGGTTTCCTTTCCCTCTTATGTGAGGGTAAATTCCGATGCATTCGTGAAGTACGCGCGTGGCAATATAGATATCAATATTTGCGATGGTTATTGCTGTTACGTAAAATATATCTACCAAAAAATTCACCTTCGATATGCAATCACTTTGAAGATTATCCTTCGTCCTTATCAGCATTCACGCAATCAAAATCCGGATGGAATTTAAATTAAAACCTAGGAAAAAATCGTTGTTTGGTTTCCCCAATAGCGAGGATATTACTTTAGATATATGGAGCAGGTGAATATAAGGTCGGCCTCCAATGCTTCGGATGAGATGGATTTAGAGTGAAAATTCCTTTAAGACTGCTCGAATTGCTTTTTAGAACGAAATCTTTCTCGAGTACGCATCCGGGGAGAAAAACGGAGAACAGCTGGAGGCTCTTTTCTTATCTCTCCGGAATCTGGAAAAAATGTGCAAGACATCAATCTACTTTGAGTGAGGGATAAGGCGAGGATTATTATTTTTCAAACAGATTCGGAGTCCTTGAAAATCCTTGTCTGCCATGCGATGAAGGGAAATCCAAAAATTCTGCAGAATTGCACCTCCGAGATTCTGCATCGAAGTGAGGAATTTCAGCCAACGCATACAATGTCATCGTACCGGAAGATGGAAGGAATATGCGCCTAAAAATCGGGCTTCTTTCCTTTAAGATTAATTGAGCTGTCAGCGTCTTTTATACACGATGTTCCTACGTTCTTCTTTCTTTTTCTGTTGTCACATAATTACATCATCATTCCAGTAAAATGTGCAGTTATTTGCCTCTTTTGCTCACAAGAGTGCCGTTATGAACGATCTTGAGGAATTTGAGATGTGGACATACCGCTGAAGAATCCTTAGACGTCTCAAACCAACAGCGAAGATGTCCCACAAACCATCGGAAGAGATCGGGATCTAAGTAAAGCAGTGAAAATCAGAAATCAGCCAATCTAGGTCAAACCTGAAAGAATGACAAATACTAACTGGCTGGGCTCAAAATTAAAGGAAATATTCAGGGCAAGCGCAGTTTGGGAAGAAGAAAGCCCTCTTGGCTAAGAAAACTTTAGATTAAGACTGGCCTAGAATTCGAAGAATTCATATGAATTGGTGAATACCGGGAAGAATTTTACTTGTGATCGCCAACTTTCATTGAATAGAGAAGAAACAAGAAGAAGACCCGCAAAACTTCTTCGTACTTTCTTATCCTAGTACACATTTTCCTCTTAAGTTACATCCGTACAACTTTTCATGCATTCTACTTCGATTCTTTCAATTACGAGCACTTCCTATTGTCCAAATTTAATCAGATTTTCCTATATCTTCCTCTCTCTTTACAGCCACTCAAATACGATATACCATATCTGTCATTTTCGTTACTTCTCTGCTTTGCATATGGTTTCCAAAGGCAGGTAGTTTAAAACCCGGACATTTACAAATTTAAGTACGGAAAATTCGTCACTAACGCGGTAGAGTTGGAAATTTCCCGGGTCATATCCGGTAAAATGCTCATATTGTATAAGTTAGTGGCATTTAAATAATTCTATTCAGTGCCTTGTTTTTCCTTTTCCATCTACATCTACATAATAACCCTGTAAGCCGCCTTTTGGCGTGTGGTTGGGGGTGTAAACACTGAGCGTCGGAGTCACCTCTGTAGTTTATTATTGTTGCGTATCGTTCGCGACAGAATGAATCCCTAAAAGGACTTGTCCTCTATTTCTTTTCACGCTCATTATGGGATTGGCCAAAGTAGCAGGGGATAACATAACATCGATTACATCTTCCGCAAATGTACTTTCTCTGAATATATGAAGCAATCGCACCCCAATCTCCTTTCTTTCAAGGATTCTCGCAAGATTCCGCATGCATTTGCATATATTTCTCTTATTTTACGCTCATTTTCGGATCATCCTAAGTAGCAGAGGGGTCACATGATATCGATTCCGCAAATGTACTGAATTTATCAAGCAATCGACGGCAAGCTTCAAATCTCCTTTCCTTCAACGATTCCCAACCTGCGTCTAAGAGCATTTGCATAATGCTTGCTTGCACAACGCTTATCGTAGTTCTTTTTAACAATTCGTATGACCTTGCGCTGGACTTTCTTGAGTTCGCGAGCATTCGTTTCATCCGCTGGGTATCATATACTCGTCGCATATGCCGGATGAGGTCTGATTAAGATGAAATAACATCCCTGTCCTTTTCATCGCATCTACTTACAATGAGTTGCTCTGTCAATACTAAAATAAAATGGGTCTTATCTTTTTTATTGTTGGCAAATTTTTAAATTTTTATAGAAGAAAAATTATAATCATAACTAAATACGTACATTCTGATAATTTTGGCATCATACAAACGTAAGAAATTCGAATCACATTAAGATGCTAAAAAATGAGTCAAAGTATACATTGTAATATCCCCTTCCACACGCCGAAAGGCGGCTTGCAGGGTACTTACATGGACAAATTCCGAATTCATCATTCGGAATGCATTTTGGAGTAGGAAGTTACACTTTACGAGCATGTGTGACATGCCCGTTTTACATATAAATACAAATGAATCCTTTAGGGGGTTGTTCTTTTATTGTCGCGCTCTGGAAGGTCTGGGACTATGTGAGACGTGTTCGCATAGCGTATGGCACTCCATGGGGCACTTTGAGAAGGAAAGGACGGCAACGTTCATGATTACATATAGGCTAAAATATTTCCTATGTAGGACGAAATGAGTCACACTAGCGCTAATACCAGGTTATTGGCGAAAATTGAGTTAAGTGATAAAATATGCCTCAGTTGATTAATCGAAACGGAAAACAACTTTAGTAGATAATTTCAAAATTACCGGGAGATACCGAAAATTCATCCCGGGACACCGAGAGATGTGCTTATATTTCAGGACATATTCCGGAAAACCGGGACATTAGGATACCCTAAAAATGTCCAAAATGCCTTCAGAAACCCATTCAATACGGCCGAAGACGTCAATCTACCTTATCTCTTCACTTGTTGCATGAAATGCAATTATATGACTAGTCACGTCGGGTCGATAGTTCCAATTTGATCCAATAGTTAAAATAGCTTTTTAGATGTGATGATCCTCATGCACATCATAAAAATTTTGGCTCAGTTAAAATAATTCATGAAATTTGAAAAATGACGACTATTACAGCAAATTTTCTCTTAACCACTTCCCTGGCGCACCCGAGATATCTCGCAGAAGAGAGTGATTAAAAATCCTGTTACGCCCGACTTACGATGTCGTGTTTAGGACTTCCTACTTTTTGACCATTTCACTTTCAGATACATCTCACAAGGGGAGTACCACTTCTGTGAGAAACGGATTCGCGCGAGACTTTCACGGTATGTTCCTTGCTCAAAAACAATAGACATTTGTCTAACAGCTGACATAACTAGGCATTTTTCAATGCAAAATTAACAACTTAAAATCGGAGTTAAGCAACCTCCTTATACACGCGAATTACCATGAAGATCGCGAAACTTTTCTTTCGAAATTTCGAAAAATAATTTCTTCCATCATTTTTACAAAAAACTTACTTTTTCGGAATTTAATTTCATCTCCCTACCCTCCAAACCTTTTCTATCAACATGTATTCAATTACCTATATGTTACATCGGATCTACAGCACGTATTATATTGCTACATATAGGATTAGAATTCTTAGCCTAAACCAGAAGTGTCACTGATTTAGCCCCTTTATATCGTACGATTCTCCACCGGAAACCCCAGGAATAGAGAGATATCCATCCTAGCCATTGTGAGTTTGATCCCAGAATATCCAATATTCTCGATTTTACCAGTAAGAAAACACTGCGGATTTTTGGAAATTTATTTTGAGTATTTCCCGGGATGGTGGAGAATTGAAAATCGAGATTTTTTTTAGAATAAATGCTTCTGTAACGTAAGTCTGTACTGGTTTTAGCTAAGAATTCTAATCCTATATGAAACAATATAAAACATGCTGTAGATCCGACCTAACATCTATTTGAATAAATGTTGACAGAAAAGGTTAATAATGTTTAGAGGGTAGGGAGGTAAAATTTAATTGCGGAAAAGTAAGTTTTTTTGTGAAAAAATGGGAGAAATTATTTTTCTACAAGGAAAGTTTCGCAATCTTCGTGGTGATGGTGAGGTTGCCTAGCTCCGATTTTCAGTTGCTAATTTTGCGTTAAAAATGACTAGTTGTGTCACTCACGTTTCTATTATTTTTGAGCGAGGAACATACCCTGAAAGGCTCGCGCGAATCCGTTTCCCAGAGAGGTGGTACTCCCCTTGTCAGTTAATAACTTCAGAAGATATCTCAGTTAAGCTATCAATCGTATTGAGCTTGTCTAGCATGCTTTACTTTTTCTGCTTTCCATTTCTACGTCTGTATTTTTTTGCCCAACATGTGGATATACCTTAAATAGGTTAAAGTTTAAGGAAATAAAAAAGTTAAATGTGATATTAAATAGCTATCCAAAGAGAAAAAGACTTTATTTCCGTTATTAGTTATATAAAAACACAAAAATCAACAAATAAAAATATGCATTTAAAAAAAATTCAGAAAAGGGGTTAAAAAACAAGAAGTCGAGAATTTTTTTCGATACAGTTTGATTATAAAATGGTACAATGTAATTGAAAAAGTGAATTAGTGAGTGTTTTATGGCTATTAAAACAACTGTGGGGAATAGTGAGTGGTAAGAACAAATTATTAATCAAGAACAGTGATTTTTAATAAAACACATCTATTTTCATTACCTTAAATTTCTCATGGCCCAAACACTAGTATACGGTCAAAATGTATGTTTAGGCGGACTGAATTTATTGGTTCTTAGTTGGATTCAGGATGATACGTCCAGCTTGTTTCATATCTAACGTCTTTGACCTTACACCTTTAAAGCATTTGTTCACCTTTTTTCAGCACCTAGGGTTCAAAGTAAATGAGGCAAGCACGGTTGGACGCAATTCAGTGCACAATATCGGATCTCTCGGCCTCTGAGATAAGCACCAACACGGATCTGTTAATGATCTCCGCACCCCATTTAGGATAGAATCTAGGGCACCGCTCGTTCTATAGAGATGACGTACTCTTTTACGGGTGACTCGGCGAGTAGGAGGCATATTTCTCATGTTGGTTCAATTCACTTTGCAAGAATCAAAACATCTTGTGCGGTAGATGTTACGTTGTGACAACATTCATTTCGGTATGAATGAGAGAGTATTAAGTCATCAAATGCGTGAAACTTCTATAACACATAGTCGAGAAGACATTAACCTAAAATAAATGGAGAGACAGTTGAAGGTTATGAAATAGATCTTTGAATGGGAAAATGGTAAGTCTAAGGTAGTATTTCCCTCGAAGAACGACGTCGAAAGTTATCCCGCAGAGTTTATAAACCCAATGTTTTGGGTGCACGAATACCTTATGTGTAAGAATAAATGTTTACGAGGAAGAAAACCAATTTTTACCTTACAAAGCTTTGTTTATCAATAAGAGTTCACCGACTTCATCCCAGCATCTCTTTTTGCGGTTTATTACCAATGCCGATGTAGTGTGTACCATAAAATGTCTCACAGATTCTCGGGTATGTACGACTCAAATTTGTACGGAAATTAGTTCCAAGGAATAGGATAATGTTATGTTGACTCGTGGAGGCATCTGGCTTATATTCTCTCACGTCTTACTTTTTATATACACGTCGTATTTTTAATTTATTGGTAGAAATTTTCAATTTATAGAATACCTTTGATGCTGCGCATAAATATTCTTCGATAGAAGACGTAGAGATCCGTGGGCTGCTTAAATGTGCCGGTATTGGGATCATAATTGTGTGATAAATTCTAATTTTACGAAAAGATAAATGCATTTAATGAACAACATTTCAGAAACTTAATCAAAATATAAATCGCAAGCCACAAGAATAAACCGACCCTTAAGAATTATTTTACGAGAAAGGGACTGGTACAAGGTTTTTTCACCTGCTCATCTATCATATTATCACTGACAGAAGTAGGACCGAGACAAAAGATATTGAAAGCACAAGTTCCGTCTACCCAAAGAGATTTGGAAATCGCCCAATAATGAAGATACGGTTGCAGAAAAGATCTAAGGGTAGGAGACTCATGAATAAATGTACTAATCCCCCCTTTTTTATGTATTCAGTGAGATTCTCATTTAAGTCTTCACCCCGAAATGAAGCCGGTTATCTGATCGTCTTTCACCAGTCTCTCAAATATTCTATTTGAATCCAAGCTAACCGCATGCCTCCTGAAAAACCCCTCTGGCGCCTTCGCAAAATAAATCGGAAATCCAGGTTAGCAGGAAATCAAGAGGAAGTTTACTTCCCTCTGAAAACATTCGAAGACTTCGCTTCTCTTTTGAATGAGGTTAATTTTGAATTTCAAGCCCGTCTCGATATACACAGAGCTAGGTAAAACTGGGATCATAAAATATTTGTCGGGAAATTCCCGCAAACTCCTTTTATCCTGAACCACGGGTAAACTTCTTCTCTAAATCATGTGGGATATTTGAAAATACATACGTTTACACACACTGAAATATTGTTTATAAGAAGAATAAAATGAATTATGATAAATTGAGATTATATTAATCAACGTTATTTTTGGCTCCACATCTAAGAAAATGCCATACAAAAATGCTAGCAGTGTTAACTCCTCTTCAGAGACTGCTTTAAAAGAGTTAACGAGGGTTGAGGATTTCATTAAATTAGAGGCGAATGGCGGGTAAGAAAATTTTTGTTGTCATCTGGAGAAACAACAAAAATGCATTCCCTTATTCTTACTGTATTATTCAATGCATCATCATAGAAAAGAATGTTCAGAGATCAATGGCAATAATAATCATGAATCATTGGAAAACTCCTATTTCATATTGATCTCTGACATAGAAGAAATTGTATCATAAGTTTAAAATCAAATTATAACACCAAACTAAAATATCAATATGAAAAATTAATGTAAAATATAAGTATAAAATATCAGTATAATATATCAGGGTATAATAATCATATGAAAAATCAGTGTTAAGTATCAACACAAGGGCCTTTGGACAGCCAAGTGGGTAAGAGTTCATTTTTTGTGAAAGCGGTCTTGGGTCGAATCCCGACGTTCCCAAGTGTGTAATGACCTCTGCTGTCGAAGCATTTTTTCAAAATGTCTCCACTAATAGTAGTAGTATTGTTAAAAGTGATTCGACAGCTTAGGTCATTTCGCACGTAGGGCCCCACCAGAAATCGAACCCGGGACCGCTTTCACTGAAGTCGAACGCGTTGCCCACTTGGCTATCGGGAGCCCAGTCACCACTAATATATCAATATCAGCATAAATTTTCTATATGAAAAATCAGTATAAAATTTCGATATTAACATTCTATCTTTCATTTCTATTCTAAAATGGCAATGATGCATTGTATATTGCATTCATACATTTGCGGTTCCTAATGCTTTTCCATAAGACCCTTACTCATAAGGACGACGGCAATCTTCGGGTGACGAAAGCTCTTGAAAAACGGAATTCGTGCAGTGGTCCAGAGAGAGGTTTTGAAGTGAGCAATCATCTTCCACCGATGCATCACCGTTTTACGATTGCTGACGTATGAAAGCTGCCGCGAAGGTTTGGCAGGATTCAGGACGGGAACATCTTATTTTCGCCCCTCTACGAATGTTATTAAAAAAAGTGAAGTGCTCGCATTCGGTTTCCCGTAAGCGTTGCTCATAAATGGTTAAAAATATCCCTCCCTCCCGAGGGAATTACGTATTCGTGGAGGGATAGGTCGCTCTTTTGCACGAAAATATCATCTCGATGACATTTATACTTTCTAAATTATTCACAAACTCATTAAGGACGGACAAGAGGCGAACGTGAAATCATGGAGTGTTTACAATTTTTTCCAGTTCTATTTGCTTGGTTCCAAAAATTTACCCAAGTGAATAATTTCGAAACGCGAGAACTGCGCGTATGTTATATCAAAAATATAATGAGAAGACCTGTTAAAGAACAATTAAATACGAATGTATAATTAATATTTCGTCAGCGAGCAGTTGGAGCTTTTGTCTACGTTAACAATACATCCGTGAACAAATGCTTTCATTAGTGGATATTTTAAATCTAAATTGTTCTAAGAATATCACGTTGACCTGATTCAGGAATTAAAATTGTAGTGTTTTCGCAACTTATTTAGGAAATATTCATTTCCTGAACGGTATGATGCTGTTCTACCAGCAAGTCGGGGATAACCAGCGTTAAACATCTCTTTTGTACTAAAATAGAATAAAAACACAATGAGAGAGGACCTGAACCTCTTTCTGGAATTCAGTTTGACCTGAAGTGAATTATTACATATATCGGAATTCCATAGGACAAGTCAAAAAGACGGAGGACGACCAAAGAACAAAAATCAAGACTGCTGGGATGAATCCGGGCGGTTCTTTTGTTTTTTTTTATCCTAGCAGTTCCTTCACTCTGTAATCGTCTACAGTCTCTTTGATTTATTATATGTGGAATTCTGCTCGTCAAATGTAGCAGTCAAGACTTCGTCTATATCCAGGTGGAAAAATTAATTCGCAAGAAATCTTCGGATTCAGTCACTAGGGTAATATTAGTCATCATATCGCGGTCTCAAACACTTCCCATCAGCTGGCTGCAGTACAAATAACATATATGCAACATGATTTTCCAATCACAACATTCATTCCACTCGTAGTTCTCCTTACAATTCGTAACAAAGAGAAAATAACCCTAGGTCGAAACTAAAATACCAGCAAAATTTGTTGATTAATAGAATAAAAATTAAAGTCCTATTTCAGTGGAGTGGAACCTTTTTTCATCCGGAAGTCAGATGTGCCATTCTGCATAGGAAAGGTCACATGTGAAAAAATCTGTCTACTCCTACCTACATTCAAATAGCTTAACGTCGAAATAGTTCTTGAGAAAACTAATTCATTCGCTGAAAAGGGAAAAACGGGCACTTTCTATTTTCACTAGAAAAAGTATTAGGTGACTTTCCACTTAAACGCGTACACCTAAGAACATTCCCAAGGAGAAACGAATATGAAAAAAGTCTGACAGTATCGAGATCTAATGATGGTGCCGACTCGGACGATCTTTGCAGAGGCGTAGCCAAGGGGGTGGTTTTGGGTGTTCAAGACCCCCAATGTGAACATAGCCATCTATAAACGAAAGCATGCAAGAGGATGGCCTCTTGAAATTAAGTCATACAACACTGTTGGAGATTTGCAGGGAATACATGCTAAAATAAATCAGTTTCTATTTTCATTTAATTTTGCGAGGAACTATTCCTGAATTATAGGCAATGTAGTGTTTACTCCATGGCTCAAAACCCCCACCCCATGTACCAATCCTATCTACGCCTCTGGTTCTTTGCCTTTAACCTCTACCGAACGGCATAACTAAATATTCTGGCTGAATAGCTCAATGGGTAGAGCAGCCAGTCGGCTACTGGGAGACCCAGGTTCGATTTCTGATTCCATCAGACTTTTTCCACCTCTTCTTCGAAATTTATTATTTTATTTGTCTTTAAATGGAATTAGCAAGACTGATATATAAAATTATTTACTGTATTGGTTTCAGAAAGTTGTTAAAAGGCCACAATGTGCGAACAAGAAGGCCATATTTGGTCTGAAGGCCGCCAGGTCTGGCCACACCTCTGTCCTAGTTATTACTATAGGTTAACCAACTACA
Organism: Ladona fulva; assembly: GCA_000376725.2. Lineage (NCBI taxonomy): Eukaryota > Metazoa > Arthropoda > Insecta > Odonata > Libellulidae > Ladona > Ladona fulva. Next base: position 254,938 of record KZ308624.1, read on the forward strand.
GCCAACGACACAAAGTCCTCGGAAAGCTTGTATGTGACCCACGATCGATGAAGGAAATAAATTTGGGTGGGTTACGCATTGTCTTTGGCGAAACCTATCCCGGATTCAATTTCCGGCGGGAGCCCAAGTATGCAAAATTGCCTAAGCTGTCAAAGGGCTCCAAAAATACTACTAATACTCCTGGTATTTCTCATGGATACGATCTCAACCGTATGGCTATTGTCGCCCATATTTTATACATTAACATTCTAGTTTATTTTCGCAATCGAGATCAACTTTTTTCCTCATTCGTAAGAACTATGGGTAAAATTACGGGAAAATAACCTCACAATTATTACTGTTGTGGATACTCGTGTAAATATTGACACGGTATATATTTTCCTTATGAAGATATGTCCTCCATTAAAAATATGTTCAGTATCCCTTCTACATATAAAATTGCTATACGAAAGTTGTAAAATCGTGTCAACAATGCTATGTTATGCTCTTCCATTCAAATTCTTCGAACTTTTAACCAATATAACCGCGTCTTATAAAAACAATTCACAATTTCAAAAGTTCAGGTGTGACCATTTGGTTTTGAAAAGACAAAACTGCATCATGATGAACTGTATCATCTTTCTTGAACCATTGAATATCACATTAATGACCCAGGAACAGTACCTTTGCTGCAACATCAGATAAGAGGATAAGATATACATTCATAATTTTAATTAAAGGCTTAAGATTAAATTTTGCTGATTAATTGCTGATTGGTTACTTTAACAGTGAAACTTCTGAATCATCGTCCATATTTCGCTTCCGAGAACTGATCATATTTAACATTGTTTTAACATGGAACGTTTCTTTCTCACTCTTCCTCGAACAACAAGGCATCCCAAAATAAACCTAAGATCCTTCACGTAACAGTCGTTGCATAAATCTCCCATGAAGTATAGTCTTCTCATCTACAGGGAGATATCTACCGCCTTGTAAATCACATGCGTTTCCCCATCGCCTATCATATTTTAGGGACGCTCTTTCATAGGGAATCATAGTATATAACGGGCAAAACAATGATATACTGCCGCTCCTGTGGCACCGAAGAGAGCTACATTTATTGCTTCCTTGAACGTCATGGCGGCAGATCCCCTTTAAAACATTCCGTACACCTGAAGAGACCTCTGGCGGTCTCTCTTGCCTAAAGCAGCGAAAACCCATGGGAAGATTCGCTTAACTCTTACCATCACTCAAGAATTCCCAACTTCATCAGTTAAGTTTTACAGTGGTGTTCCACCTGAAATGAAATCCCATTTCCCGGTCAAATGGCCTTGGGCTAATCGTTGTCTTCAGCGAGTTATATGTATCGTAATATTTCTTCCCTACTGACATCTTTTCGGAGAAAAGAGGTATTTGTATTAAGGAGATAGCTTCGAGATGATTTACCTGCTTCCTTTCCATCTTTACACAATAAAACCGCCTTAACCCTCCGTTAGTTGCGTGGGGTAGAAATATGGTTCCGCGATTTATGTAATTTATCTTCCAGAGTAAAAAGAAACCGACAAAATTTAAACGAAATGCTGCCGACGAAATTCAATTATAGTTACATCACTGAAACAAAGAATCACATACGTGTAACAGTATTTGACAAATTATGCCACCCTTCACATTGTCAGAAATTCATATAACATAGTTTTACGTTAAGTAGTGAGACGCGCTCAATTGTCGCAGTGCTCAATTGGTCTAGAACTTGGTTAATGCGCATGTTTTTTAATATAAATAGCGTTAGTATACAACATAGAAAGTTAAAATAATATAAAGTGTGATTTTAGTGTCTTTAAATTCACGAAAAAAGAATTAATGTTATATATGTCGAATAGTAAACATAAAAACTGCCGACAAAATTTAAACGAAATACTGCCGCCACCAGTCGTTACTGTTAGTGGTTAGGTTAGTACATTAATTTGTTTAACTTTGATTATGTTTCAGTCAACTACAAGGTAATTTTTAAAAGGTTAATATTTATGGACGAATACCTTATTTTTCAACAGCAGTGGTGTTAGACAGTCACAGAGCACGATCTTCAAGACTACGCTCAACAGACCCCTTAACACTGCACTGCCACTCTGGTTAATTCACTATATTAATTCAAATTAGAAAGGCAATCAAAATTTACGGAAGCTAATAAAGAACAAATTGGCACAAAATCCAAGTGATTTTAACTTCCTTTGGGGCATGGAAGAGGTTTCTCTTAACATTCCAAAATTCGAGAGAGTTGACTACTGCGTGCTTATATTTCCAACACAATCGATTAACCAAACATGCAGATAATACTTAACGAGTTGATGAAAGTGCAAAGTTTCTGGATGTTTCTCATGCTTAATGAGGTAAAGACCAAATTGTTGTCGAAGTCTAGAAAATAGATGTTTTAGGAAATTAAACTTCACTACAAGTCAAAAAACATGAAGGGAATCTTAAGACTAGAATCTTGGAATGCATCGAGAGCTACTCTTTAATTATCGGGAAAAACACCTCACACATCGACCACTTTGAATAGAGAATATTTGATAACTCCTTCATTCTTTGATGTTACTTCGTGTTTCCCGAAATCTAGCTTTTGTTATGAAATACTGTTGTGAGGATTCCGTTTTTACATTAATTTTTGTATTTTGTAAGGGTATAGGTTTCATGATGAAGAGTGATTCATGGAAAACGTAGAAGTTCTTTTGAGAAAACTTTAAGCAGAATTATATAATGTCTCCAAGGGACTCTACTTAGATATATGAGGAAGATTTCCTTTATCCCACAGTCAGAGAGAGAAAGAGAGACATACAATCAACTCCAACAGAGGTGTGAATATTGTGGTGTTTATGAATATCTTTATTTCATTCTCACAACATTGGTCACAGCACACAGGAGAATCAAAAGGATCACTAGAAAGCAGGTTGAGCAGGAGACTTCGTAACTTCCAAACGAAAGCGATATTCTGCGACCATAATAAGAATTTGTATTTAATATACCTTCTTTTTGTACTTATCTCGATTTCATACTGTTCTGTCTAATTTAATTTAGCAAAAGAAATTAAGTCTGTAACCGATGAAATTTAACTTTACATGTATTTCTTATGGAAACCTATCTTAACGATATTGGATCAAACCAAGCAAAGGTATCGAATCGAAAGGTGACAGTATTTCCTTCCGGGTCTCAGAGAAAACGTGTGGAAATTTGGCGCAAATCGGACAAACGGTGTGCATTCCAATTCCTGGCGAGTAAGCGTTTTCTTGGAGAAGCGGAGTTAAAGGAGCGCCAGGAGTCTGTATACATCTCTATGAATTCGGGAATTTTGATTTAGATCGATTCTTTCCGTAGATCACTGATCCTTTACCGAAAGTCTCTCTGTAAGAGCACTTGCTGATTTTCTCATGCCTTGATCATCACGGGACGATTCAATACCAGCCGTCTTTTATATCTTCAGAGGTTAGTAGTACTTACTCGAGTCTTATATTCATCGGATCTTACTTCCCGTATCATTGATCATTATAATTTTCGTAAAAATGACTTTTCTTCCTTTAGTTACAGCATAGCATCTATTTTCCTATTCAATTTGTAATGGTGCATTTTTTCGTAAGAGCAATCTTAGGTTTTCAAGCCCAGCAAGTAGTTTTCTTCTTTGCACTTTTTCCGAACTCTTTTTTCTCTTTTAAAGTTCAATTACGACCCTCATGTTACGAAGGGTTGGGTGTAAGAAGAGGCTTGATAGTCTCAATCTTTCCGGAATGAATTTGTATTATTATAATAATTATTATTATATAATTTGTTCAGATTTTGAGTAAATGAAGAGGATTTACAGTCCTTAACTCTTCTTGTGCACAAGTCGGACTACAAAGAGTGCATTCGGAATCTTTGAGAGACACCTGCAATGAATCAAAGAATGCTAATGAAAGGTATAGAGAAAAGGTTTTGGAAAGGGATAGATTCCACAGTATGGAGAAAAGATGAATCACGTCGGAAAGTAAGAAATCCTGCCTGCAATATATGCGAACACCGGGAATCTAAGGAGCAATAGATAGAGTAAATTTACGAAATATTGCTGTGATCTAAAGTGTGAAAAAGAAAATGTAATCGTATTGTATTGTCTACCAACTTTCAGATCGATAAAGCAATTACATTCAGGCTAGAGATGCACGTCTCACGGATGAAATGGAGATCGAGTTCTCTTTCGGAATTATAATTTTTACGGGCGTTTTTGCGGGCATCAGGTACACAAAATATTACATGCCTCTGGATAAATGAGATTAGTGGAATGAAATGAGATTAGGGTTGAGATGAAGTACAAGTATTTGCTCTGGTGGATGCGAGGGTCTTCAACACGCTGAAAATCGAAGTTCATTGCGGGCAGCAGCTGGAGGGTCCTTTCAAGATGGAAAACACTCCTACAGAAGTTGTAAAACAGGTGCCTAGCCCCAATCTTGAGACTAGGAGGAATGTCGCTGCTGAAAATTGGTTTTCAAGTGTTCTTCTCGTAGAATATTTTCTTTTGAAAAGGATAAGCTTCAAAAGTTCCATTCTAAAAAATAGAAGGGAGTTTCCCCGCACAAATGGTAAATACGAAAGGCAGGGAAGAAAAGAGTAGTATTTTCGGTTTTAGCAACAAAATTACACTAGCTTCTTGTATGCCTAATAAAAGGAGGAATTTGTTTTTAATTTCAACAGTGCATCGTTTAATTAGCAAATTTAAAGCAATGGGAGATGAAAGAAAGTCAAAGGAAAAATGGCCTAAATTAAAAATACTAAGTGAAATCGGGTGGAATTTCATTTTAAAAAACGAAGAAAAAATCAAAGATATACTTTCAACGGAATTTATTTATGCGGCCATGGTTTCGGTGCAAATTTGCCTGATGATGGTGTGAAAATTGCACGAAAGGGGTCGTAAACGCAGTAGACGAATGTGTTATGATACAGCACTACCACTCTGGTTTATTCACTATATTTATAACTTGAGACTGGGACGAAGAGAAATACAACCAAGTGAATTCTTAGTTTTAATTTCTGCCCTGAGATGACACTCATGTAGGCGACAATGCTAGTGTTCTTTTATAATAAATTCGGCACTTTTTACTATAACGATTCTCAGACGGGGCATTGGCGTGACCCATGCGCTCAAGACCTCCTTTCGCCTAAATCCGCCTTTGGTAGTGCCTCTAAAAGTATGGCCCTTTGTCAGCTATAGTAGAATTTGCATGCAAAGAAATAAAAATTGGTTTAAATCAAAAAGGTAAGCAAAATTCGCGGAAGCTAATAAAGAACAAATTGGTACAAAATCCAGGCGATTTTAACCTCCTTTGGGGCATGGAAGAGGTTTTTCCTAACATTCCAAAATTCGAGAGAGTTGACTACGGTGTGTTTATATTTCCAACAAAACTAATGAATCAAACATGCATTAACGAGTTGATGAAAGTGCAAAGTTTCTGGATGTTTCTCATGCTTAATGAGGTAAAGACCAAATTGTTGTCGAAGTCTAGAAAGTAGATGTTTTAGGAAATTAAACTTTACTACAAGTCGAAAGAACATGAAGGGAATCTTAAGATGCGAATCCTGGAATGCATCGAGAGCCACTCCTTAATTATCGGGAAAAACACCTCACACATCGACCACTTTGAATAAAGAGTATTTGATAACCCCTTCATAATTTGATGTTACTTCGTGTTTCCTAAAATCTGGCTTTTTTTACGAAATACTGTTGTGAATATTCCGTTTTTACATCAATTTTTGTCTTTTGTAAGGGTATAGGTTTAATGATGAACAGTGATTAATGGAAAACGTTGAAGTTCTTCTGAGAAAACTTGAAGCGGAATTATATAATGTCTCCAAGGGACTCTACTTAGATATCTGGAAGGTATGGAATGAGAAGATAAATATTAGGAAATGATGAGGAAGCAACAAGCATTTTTTGATAATTGATTTTGACAACATCAAAGTTAACACTAATGCTCAGACTCATTAATAAATGTACGGCCACCAAGTGGAATCAGTGATATACTTCGTATGTCGTACTACACTTATAAAGTTAATATGTCCAAAAAAAATATACACCCTTTGAAGATGAATCATGAATCTGAGTGATTGATAGGATTAATTTGGACGAAATTATACACAACAAGTGGCAGAATATCTTCACATATGGGTATAATATGCCAATAACCTGTATACCAATAGCCAATCGAATCAAGAACTCATTTTTTCCGCGGACGATACGCGAAAGTAATCGATTAGGGAAATATAATTAGAGGTATAAAAACACTCCGTTAGCCGTCTTTCGGCAAGAGGAACTCGCTCTCAGAGACAAACGGGGAGCTCCGGATTACCGATTTTTGGGAAGCCCAATGATCATTTCGGAAGCAAGGCTTCCATCCTCGGGGGGTCTCCACAAAGGAAGAACATTTCCTTTGTGGAGACCCCCCGAGAACTGTTCGATAACACACGCCAAAAGGCAGATTGCAGTGTACATATAAAGATCTAAAAAGCTTTGGAATGCTTTTAGGAGAAGCAACACGACGGTTGATATTTCTATGGGAAATTTTACTACTGACTTTAATGATCAACAGCAACGTACACAGTGAACTGTTCGGATGTTTGAATTTGGTGCTCTGACGTTTCTTTTCCATTCTATCGTTATTTTCTTGCGAACATTTTCGCTATACTATTATTGTAACTATTATTATAACGAAACTGCGATTAACCTGCATGTCTGGTGGCAGTCTTGTACCTACATAATTACGTGACATTTACATCATTCAGACATAATACAAACATAATATATACTCATTCTACGAGCTAATTATGCACATGTACACAAAGATTAATCATGTTACACATAAGTAACACAAAAATACTAAATCACGAAGCTATTCAGCTATTCCAGATACTTCAGAGCTCATGACCCTGACATATGGTTAATGAAGACTAACTACACTATAATAACCTTAACCAGTTAAACTTTCCAGCAGTGTTCTTTAACTTGAATCAGTCCCGAGATAACCTTACCGCTTCTTGATACGACATGAAGAATGGTTCTTGTAAAAAACTACCTAAAGACGGTGATTTCATCCGATGGTTGGTCACAATTCTGCATTACGGATTTGCGTCCTTATGTGAATTTACACACAGTGGTATGTCAAAGAGCAGCAGAGAATCTTGGAAGAGTAATTTCAATTTCCTCGACTAAACAACTGAGTGCTGGCGTCTATTAATCGAACGTACCGAGCGAGGAGTTATAAGAAAAATTATCAGCATTCCGAATTTTAACGGATGAAATTAAAAGGTCCCTCTGTCGATATTTGGAGCGAAGTAAGTGAAATCAAAAATAAATCGAACCGACTCTTAAACAAATATGAACGTACGTTGAAAATAACAAAAAATGTGAGAGATTTGAGTAAGGTTATTTTAGGTCTCGAATTAAGAATGACGGTTTACGACTTTGATGATTCATTCATGGAATGATTCTCGGGTTTCCATCCACGTACGTTCTGGACATATTGATGTAGCCAACGTTTCAATTTAAAACTCTGCCATCTTCCTCAGGGCAGAAAAAGGCGGTATAGAATGTTTGGAAATTCAAATAACACTAAGAAATTCTACATTCACGACTTAGCTTTTTCTAGGAATATGAACGACGTTTTCGAAAACTTCAAGATTGACCACTTGTTACATGTATGATTGATTCAATAAGAGTTCGGCCAGTATTACTTCAGGGTAGACCACTGTGAAGTGCTAAATGGAATCCTCTTCTTTTATCGTAAATTACCCATTACCCGGCCAAAATGAATGGTATCCTTAATAACAGCTTCCATTGAAATGGAATTTACTTCCGTGGCTTTTCAGGAAAAGAAGTACATATTCAAATTACGTTTTCTTATGTACGTAAAAGCTCAGCATATTAAAAAACCTCAAAGATCTACGTCTCGTTATGAATAACTAAACAGGAAGTTTGGATCCTGCAGAAAATTGAGAAAGAAATTAAAGTGGATGAATAAAATATCAAACTTGGACGCACAGACGACGCATGAGATGTAAATTGTGAATAAGTTATGCATTAATATCAAAAGTAAGCGCTGGATACTATGAATATTTAATGTCTTATTTCGTCGGAGAAAATTCTAGGAATTAGTGGAAGATTTTCTGCATTAAATTTTATACTGCTAAATTAAATGAACTGTTATTGAATCTTAGTGACAATGAAAAGTCAAATTACTAATTTATATTGTGTCGCAGTATCAAGCAGTACTGGCGGAAACAGAAGAGGAGCTACAGTAGATTAAGGAGAGTATTGCAAGGGTGGGGAAAGAATACGGAATGAACATAAATTTCGGAAAGACAAAAGTGATGAGAATAAGCAGGAATAAAGCAATGATAAATTTATCTGTAGAAGAAAAAATTGTTGAGCAAGTGAAATCATTTCGGTATTTGGGACGTTTAGTGACTGGGAATGGGAGCTGTACCCAGGAAGTAAGACGGAGGATAGCTATAGGTAAAAAAAAAACATTTGAGAAGGTGAAAGGACTTCTTACAACATGTAACATTCCAATAAATCTGAGAAAGAGATTTCCTAAATATTTTGTGTGGAGTGTGGTTACTTACGGCAGCGAAACATGGACAATCAAAAAGAAAGTAGAAAAGTACTTAGTTTCGAAACGTAGTTGTGAAGGAAAATGCTTAATAAACTCTATATTATTAGGCCGGACTTCGTGGAAAGCCATAATGAGAATTAAAGAAGGCACTTCGTAGTTTCCACACTAAATGTTTTATTTAAAAAAACGACCGGTTTCGGCTAACGCCGTCATCAGGTAAGGGAACAGAAAAGCAAGCACAAATATATATATCAAAGCAGTTTTGAGGGGAGGGTTAGGAGGGAGGAAGGGTTATGAAGAGTGCACTCATTGGTGAGGTTGTCAGCTGAGGTTATTTCAAGGATTTCCAAATCGTCCAGCTTCCTTCTCTTAGGCTGTTGGTGTAGGAGGCATCTATTGATGAAGAAGATGTTGAGGGAAACTGCTCGAAATCTGATGCTGAATTTCCATTTCCATTCTGCATTTTTTTTTAAATAAAGCATTTAGTGTGGAAACTACGAAGTGCCTTCTTTAATTCTCGAAAATGCTTAAGGTGGACTGATAGAATTAGAAATGAGGAAGCACTATTGAGAATAGGAGAGGACAGAAAACTGCTGAGGGAAATCAAAAAGAAGATGACAGCTTGGTTGGGGCACATACTACGCCGAAATTGCCGTCTTAAAAGAATTATTGAAGGAAAAATAGAAGGAAAACGAGGAAGGGGAAGAAGAAGAATGGGAATGCTAGATAACGTAAAAAATGACCGAAGTTACAGGCAAATGAAAGAAGATGCTGAGAACCGACTGCGAAGGAGGGTATCCAGTTGAAATCTGTCGGAAGACAGATTCCACTAACTAAGAAGAAATTGTGTCGCAAACGCTACATACAGCTTTTTATTTTAATTGCATTTACCTGACGGTTTATAGAATTTGTTTACGTACTTGAACTATGGTTTGTTTTTTGTAGTGGATTTTATTAGCAGCGTATACTGTTTGCACGGTATATGTGTGTTTCTTATTTTTATCACCTTTTTATTTATAGATCATGATAAGGGAATTTCTTAACCTATCTTTAAGTTACTATTATTCTCAGTAGATTTTTACAATTTTTTCACAGCCACTTCTTTGCTCGTTTTTCTGCTGTGGATAATTTTTCTTAAGATTCACTTCGGTTTAAATTATCTTTAAGCATTATTTAGCACGCAGACCTTCTTTATACTGATGTTGGGTTAATTTAAACTTTGAAGTTTCATTTTTTTCTTACAAAAAGGACGCTCTAATCATATACTGTTCTCTGTCAATTCAAATTACCTATTATTAATATTTACCAATTAGATCAATTTCGCGTTGACGATTGGTTAAAAGAAAATTGAGAATTTGAAGTCTACATTTCGTCCTAAATAAAGCTATTAATTCAGTTATCACATGAAATAACTGCCATATCAAATCCACGTTATTTAATAATATAATTTATTTATTTATTTTCATCTTCACTGCAATTTGGCCTTTTAGCCAGGTGGCAGTGCTGGAGGGGAGCATAACATATTAAACATAGGATTGCCTGGCATTTGCCCAAGGACGGTAGGGAAACCCCTCCAAAAACCTCCCGTAGGCAATA
>KZ308624.1:265932-314317 GCA_000376725.2 Ladona fulva
AGCATGGTGTTCCAATCGAATGCACTCCCGCCAATTTGATCACTCCAGGCAGAAGGGTATCCATCCGCAGTCCCCTATATAAGTAACGACTCTACCTTATACCGGCACGGTAGCGGTGTTGGTAGTTCAACTTAGAAACCCAACTTTGAAACCAAGTTTTGACAGAGCACAAGAAAGGTTTTCCACCCTGCTTCTCTCTCTCTCTTCCCTTCGGCGCAGCTGGGCGGGAAATTATGAAAGTGCCACATCGGGCTAAGATATGGCACAAATTCATGATTGCCTCGTCCTATATAGCTAGGGAGCTTAAACCTGGATTTCAGTTCGTCCCACCCCTCCGCGGAATTCCATGCTTTGTACATCCCGGCTAATCTAAATATTTTCCGTCTCGACTCTAATGATTCCCACTTCAAATGAGCTAGCATTTGTATGAGTAATAGCTGAGGTATGAGTAATAAATTGCTCAATTTGCAAACCTAAATTCTGCCACATTTCTGAGCATCGCACCCATACCTTGTCATCATCACGAACGAATTTAATCCAGCAAGACAATCGAGAAACTAGGCACTGTGAAATTACGGATTCTTTCGCAGGTCAAAATGAAACAACCAAATCACAAATATTGACAATCATTTGCCAAATGTTGGGTATTGGTTTAACGAGATGAACAAAGATGGAAAAGTGTAGGAGCATGTGAGTGTAAACAGAAACCATGATGAATGCGAATAAAAGAATCGCGGAACAATCCAGATGGCCTCTTTAGAATGTTATTTATTTATTACACAATTTCGCCGCAGATAGACGCTGGATCAGGTGGCGATACACCGCATACAACAACTCATGCAATAATACATAGTTCAATAAGTATGAATACGAAACATTGGTACACAACTCCGTCCACTAGCAACAACAGTTAACAAACTTCACTAATTTACAATTGGAACAGTAATTATTTACATATTAATCTACAACCAATACAAAACATATGTACATTTAGCAATAAACTCTAGCGTTTTCTCAAAATTCTTATGTTTACTAATACAGAATAAAGTTCATAAACATACGTACAAAGTGCATACTTACATACAAAGTTCAATAAATAAGATTACGAAACATTTGTACACAATCAACTCTGTCCACTACCAACAATAGTTAACAAATTTCTCAATTTGAAAATCTATAATTAATTTATTAATCTACAAGCAATTGTAAACGGTTCTTCAATAAATAATCAACTCAGGTGTTTCCTCAATATTCTCACATATACTAATACAGAATAGAATTCATAAACAACATTCGCCTGCAACTTTAACAACGTTAAATAGCTATAATTATTCACATGAATTAGCAATTACCTTGAGAAATCATTAACACCACTTGTCAGCATTACTTAATATGTAATATATTATTTATCAGGTATCATAAACTGCAGAACCACTAATTTCCGCTCATAAAACCAGATTTAACAATAAATTTGAAGTATTAATTACTTGAATTAGTCATGGATAACAATAAAGAAATTTAGACTAAAGTGCTCTAAAAGAAATTAAGACTATGTGATCCGAATGTCCATGAAAAATTATTGGCACAAGGATTCATGCATTATCTTCTCTGAGAATGCTTTAATGACTCCTCTTGGGAAATATAAATACTCGTGGGATTTCATCTTGAACGATTCTTCGAAACAATTAGCGGAAACTGGTGCATGTTCTTTTTGGAAGCCTGAAAAACACATCCGTTTCCATGAGTACGTGAGCTCTACTTAATTCCCGTATTTTTCCATTTGCCATCATTTCCGTAGTCCAAGATTCATTCGACTTACGGCTCCAGTTTTTCTTTCCTAGAGCGCAAAGTTTCAGTCCTTCAGTCATTACGTAAATCATCTGCAGTTAGTTTTTGGGATTTTCAGGAGGTTTTTAGGTCAAACATGGAGAAATCAGCAGTGATGAAGGAAGCCAACTAATTTGATACAATTTTTTTGCATTTTTGCCACAATTCTTGACAGTCGTCACTAGTTAATAAAGTTGCTCCTGATAATGAAAATAATGAGCAGCCGCTGAATGATATTAATTTCTGACAGGTCGCCTTCTTGTTGAAACATATAAATTTCAGGGCTATTTTCGTGTTTGAGATAAATATTTCAGTTCCGGATATACATAAAACTGTTCCCTTTAGTTCCCTTCAGTCATAATATCGAAGGTTTTATACTCTTTCGCATATTAAATTGTGATCCTTCCGTCTGAAGATGGGGTGATATGAATTACATGTGAGCGACAATCTGTAATCTATCCTATCTGGTTTTCTCCCAGTGACTTTCATAAGAGAAATTGGAAAATGGAGTAAATGTTGATACACCAGTAGATAATGTTACTTTACGAAATGCTTCATTGCTGAGAATAGATAATTTTCACTGTTTTCTATACACTGAAAATATTTACGTATGCGATTTAATTTGTTTTCCTTGTGATGTAAAAGAATAAATTAATTCACAATTTTTGATAGGAAACTAAAGTAAAAATATTTAACTGAAACTGAGGAATAGAGGGAATATAATGGAAAACGCAATCAAGAGTGAGTATGACGAAAATATTACTATACACTGTTTCAATACTCTAATATGTTAAATAATTAAATATTAAAACATTTAAATTCAGAAATTACAATTGCAGAAATGGAAAAATGTGAGTAATCTTCTAAATGCGAGAGAAACTTGGAAACTTGCGACCGACATGGGAATCAAAATTAGAGTTTTGAGAGAAGCTCCAAAAAGCCACAAAAGTAATTTGCAAGCGAAGCAGCTGTTTGAAGAAAGTGAATAAATTCCAATTAACGTGGTTTAGGGTTTTCCCTGGTTTTGCAGGTTATTATTCTCAACACGCATTTCCGTAATTACATTCCCATCTTCAGGAAAGAAAATAACTCAGCTATTTTGTCTATTTGTTGAGATTATAAATGTATGAGTACTTTATAGGTAATAAGTAAACACCTCGTTTTATTAGACTACAGAAATATCGTTAACTCTCACTTGTTATAAACGATGAATAGCGTCTTAAATAATTATACTATACAGGATCTTAATAAAACCTTTTTGGAAACGGATTCACGTATTACATCTGGATTTAAACTTGATAAAGTACGAAATATATCGACTCAAAGTGCTGATGACATCACTTCATGATACAACTAAAATATATTTCCACAGTTCTCATGTTATTTTCGAATTTGCATATTATATGCACTGGCGATTAAAAACGTCGAGTAACTGACCTGAAACTCCGAATTAAAAAAAATAATATCTGAGTTCAGATCGCATTTTTTATTTTCACGAGATAATAAATGCAAATTACGATCATGCAAAAATTCTTTTAGTGCTTGCTAGCCGGGAGCTTCCAACGTGGACTGATTTAACTAATGAATAATATACTAGGTAATCATTTCATCGCTTTTCTCAAATATGGAAATGTCAAAGAATCATATCACAGTCACCTACTTTAGATATACGAGGCGAGTAGTTATACCTTTCAATACTAATAGACAAGGTTCTAAAAGGTGTTCCATTAATCAGGTGGGATACATTCATGAATTTACAACTGATATCAACATTAATATATATTAGAGTAATTTTTAAATATATTTTTTTCAGAAAAGAGGTTGAAGTAAATACAATTGGGGAAAGCTTGAAGCTTATTATTTATGGCTTTTTAGGACATATTATGTGACACTGACTTTTAAGGGCCAATTTTGAACTTTGATTAATAATTATCTATTTGACAAAAAGTATTACGATACGATGATCCATTAAATTTAAACTCTTATATAATTCAAATTTAATAAGAGGTATATTTCTATCGAATTAAGAATGTTACTATAAATATCGTACCATTTATGTTTTATACATGCTCTCGAAATCACTATATAACCTAAATATTATCCAGGTAGGATCTGTAATACCAAATTCACCTATGCTAATACTGCCCTTTTAAGCATCACAGTTACAGGAGTCCGTAATCGACTCTACATGAAAAGATTGGGTTACATTGTCTGATTCGAAGTCTTTACCTACCTAACCCTATCCATAGATTACATAGGATGTCTACATGTGTCTTGGAGTAGTCGGGTTCCTGGCCGTATTTTCAGTAGCGCCTTAGAACCACATGACAGGGTGTTCATATTTCCGAATGACGAACGAGAAAATGTCTTACTTTTATCTAATTTAAAGATACTATTTTGGATGAAAATTCTGGATCACGCGGTTATATTTTCAAAATAAATACCACAAAATATTTTTGAAATTACAATAAAAATAATTTCGAAAAAAATTTGAAGGATCAAATCGAGCAAAAGTTATCATCTTTTCTTCTGCATCTCATCTGTACTTTAACTGAAATTATTTCCTTTGGTCATGTTAAATGGAGAGTAAACTGAAATCAAGTGTGGAAGGCTAAACTGTGTGGAAATCCATAACAGGAAAAGGATGAAATGAAATTCACACTTTACATACTTCCAAAGGCTACATTGTTGAATGTAAATACATTTAAAAATTAATTTCAATTTAATTTACACTGTAACGGAAAAGAACGATGTGACTTCGGCTGCATTTAATTCCTGAGTTGCAGGATGGTAGAACAATCGGTACTTTGATGATTCCCATATCCAAGATATGTCCAAATGGCATTTCTTGGGCACTCGAGTTTTTAAGTGGCAGATTTTGTTGTGATTCAATTTTTGTTCATTCCCTTTTTTCCGGATCAAACCGTGTTGGAGTAACTTAAAGGTCTCCTGCATCACATGAAACCTTAAAACTTTCAGTATTTTACGTATTGGCTACTTAAGAATTTCCCCAACTCACCATTATTTCAGCCTGCACGTCATCGCTACCAATTTCTTTAATCTGTACGCCACTGCTCCTCTTATTCCATCGTTGCTTTGTAAAAAAACAAACCAGGCCGAGACCCTTGGCAGGCATTGTTTTAAATTGATAGTTCGATTGGGAGAAGGGTCGAGAAAAAGCGGGTCTCGTAGTGGGCGTGGCACACACAAGCGGAAACTAATGGACAATGGAGCGGATGTTTTGCCGCACTTAATAGAGGGCGGTGCCTATCAATCTTTATCGCGTTCTCTTTATAAAATGGTGAATGGCGAAAATTTCCATGGAGAGTATTTCAGAAGATCCAATTAGGATTGAGAGTATCTATTCGATCTGGCTGTCTCGTAATCCGGAAAGCATAATGGGAAGGGGAAACAAAAGTTGGAAAGGAGGCAATTAACGGTTGTGAAGTAAGTGAGGAGATAGATGGAGTTGAGAGAATAGATATCAAACAAAAGAGTCGAAAGGTTTTCCGACAACTTGATCCCAATCGTGGGATAGTACATCTATATCTACAATTCCGACAATATCAAATTGTTATTCCCAGTTCAATTCTTTCCTCTCCGATTAATAATTTTTATACACCTCCATTGACCAAGTTATTTTCAAACGGCCTTTATTCCACCTTCATTTTCTTTACTATCGTTCCTTTATATATTTGTATTANTGTCAAAAGAAAGGAAAATTATCATAAATTCTTATTTTAGTCATGAAATATTCATATAGATCCCAACTTTCGAAGATTTTGATAATACACACAGAAATTTCGTAGAATATATATTATATCTACGACCGATTTCACCAGCGTACTTGCACATTCAGTACAGAAAGACGGTGTTTTTTGTACCTGATGATGCAAGCACGCTTGTGAATCCGGTCGTAGATTAAATATCCTGCGGATAAACACGAAGTTTCTCTCTATTTTACAGGAAAGGTAAGCCCGTTTTGCCTTCGTTATTTACGAAATGAAATTTTTTATTTTTCAAAGATCTATAATCTTCGTATCAATTATTCGCTCATCCTTTCCACGCTATCTCTTCCTGCCCATGACTTCCTTTTTTATCATTCATTCCACTACTCAATTATGCAGACAGATAAGGGTAGCCGATTCCGATTGACTTTTTAATTAAGTCTGTCTTAAGCCCATTTCCCACCGATAGCATTGTGTGTAGCGTCCCCATGAAAGTGTGGAGAGATTATTCAGGCATTTTCCCTATCTGCAGAATTGGATTTTGTGTCAACGAACGAAGATTGTTTAGAAGAAAAGAGGTTGAAAAGAGAGTTAGAGAGGAGGAGGGGTAGAGTGAGAAAGGCAAAGAATCCGAAAGAGAAACCAAAGAGAGTATTCTATAGGAAATTACTGGAGCGATCAAAGAAGGGATTCTGAAATAGCGATGAAGGCAGGAAAGAGAATATGTAGCATGATAGGTTTTTATGTGCATTAGTAATTCCGATGAACCGACGTCTATATTACCTTGCTCACCTGAAAGAAATAATGGCATATTAATGGGAAAATGCTTTTAATATAAAGTATGCGCCTGAGGAATATATCAAAATCACGATTTATGATTCACTTGATGCTGATGCACTTTATAATTTCTCCTTTATTGGTTTATTTATATATTGGCATATTTAAATTTCTTTTATATTCAACCTTCATTGGCAAAGAATATTTATGTTCGGATATTTTTTGTATACGATTTTAACTTTTGTAATTTTTACTATCCTATATACTATACTCTCTCCTCTTCAATCTTTCCTCTAACTTTTGGAGGTTTTTCACATATTTAGTTTTACCCTCTTCCATATACATTTCCGTTTTATATTCAACCATTAGTGTATTTACTTGCTCATTTTATTTTCTCGTTTTCAATTTCCATGTTATTCTAGAAAAATCTTCCTCGACATCTTTCAGCTATTTTCGTCGGTAGTTTTTGCACATGTTTATAGCACTCTCTTCATTATGAGGAATTCCCTCTGTGGATACTTAGTTAAGCTGCAATTTGGCCTCTGTACCCGAAAAACATATTCTCTACTACACTTAACCATGTGGTTCAGTTTTTAATTCAGTTTTCAATTTAGTTTCATTTTTCACTATCAATGGGTTGGATGGAGGGGGAGTTTCATGTCTTAATCTTTCCCAAATCAAACCGTCCTTCATTTATTTATTCATTAGACTGCCACCTTATATGTGACCCTAGAGGCGGCTGTATCACTCAATAATCGTCCGATTACGGCCCTTACATAGTGGCTGCTCATTCTCCAAACTCATTTCTTTTATTACAAGTATCAAAATCCAGGTTTGGTAAATGTTCAATCAAAAATCATTTTAAAATTGACTTCGGTGTGTAAAATGTATATCAAAAAGCACGGATAAGTGGACGAAATTCCTTTTAAATGTGAATCATGCTCAAAAACACTTCATGGAGCGCGAATATACAAGCTAGTAATTCCGGTGGGCCGTTGCAGTTCGTATTCTACTGCTGGGAAGGACTACTTCTTTTGACTTGCTCGTTACTGTTACGTGTGGGACACTTCAAGGCATCGAACCGGAACCGAATCGAAAATCGAAACCATAAACAGTTATTATGCCGGATTAAAAGCCGAAACCCGGCAGAAGAAAAAGAAATTGAAACTTCTGTACCCGAACCTGATCCGAGAACAGTGATATATTCTGTTCCGGTTTTGGTTAACAACAATTCGCATTTTCTCGAGTGTATCAGAGGAAATTTACTAAATATATGTACTTACGATTTTCAAATAAACATCACCTGGAAATAATAAAATTTTATGTAATGTAGCAGAAGGATATATTATGCAACGATCGGAGCGAAAAAAAACCTTTTTGAACCGGATCTATGCTGGAAGAAGAATCGAAACGGAACTGAACCGATACATTTTTTCGTTGACCTGCGGCGAAAACTGGAATGAAAAATATTACGGTTCGATACCCTGGACTTTCGCTATAAGGTGATTGGAATGATGCGGAAGAGAAAAACTGGATATGATATCATCTAGAAAGAGAGAACATGGTAAATATGACATAAAAAATTCATTGGGCTACATTGGGCGAAATTCGGACAAAAAATTCCCATCCGTCCCATTTAACTAACTTTAAGAATACGTAAAATGTATTTCCCTCAATCAATACACGTAGGCCCGGTATTATAATAAATATTTAAAATGAACTTTAACTGAGGTTCACTTTAGAACCCAATCATGTATATAAAAAGCAAATGTATGTCCGTCCGTCCGTCTGTCCGTCCGTCCGTCTGTCCGTCCCCCTATTTGTCTCAGAGACAGCTTGACTTAGAGATCTGAAATAACCTGCATTGTTTTTCTACGATGCTGAAGCCCACTGAAGGGAAACTATTTTCATTTCTGTAAAGGCCCGGGTTCGCACCCAGGAGCACAAAATACGTTTCCATAAGAGATGTACATAAATTACGTTTTCATGACTTGCAGAGGTCGTTTCTTTTACAAAATTGAATTAGAAACAATGGTCCTACGAAACTGAGACAAGTGTCACAAGAAAGGAAAATAAACATAGAATCTTATTTTAACCGTGAATCATTCATATAAATTCGAAATTGCGAGAACGTTGATAAAATAGACGTAACATTTGTAAAATATTTCTGAAATAAACAACCCATCCCTTTGACGACCAAGACAATTGCTGAACATTGATTTCATTAGGTATCACATATAAATGGACGGGGATAATCAGTTCGTATAATTTATCATAAGAAATGTACGTAAAATAGGTTTTCGTTACCTGCAGGGGTTGTTTCTTTTACAAAATTAAATTAGAAACAATGGTCCTACGAAATCAAGAGAATGGTCAAAAGAAAGGAAAATTATCATAAATTCTTATTTTAGTCATGAAATATTCATATAGATCCCAACTTTCGAAGATTTTGATAATACACACAGAAATTTCGTAGAATATATATTATATCTACGACCGATTTCACCAGCGTACTTGCACATTCAGTACAGAAAGACGGTGTTTTTTGTACCTGATGATGCAAGCACGCTTGTGAATCCGGTCGTAGATTAAATATCCTGCGGATAAACACGAAGTTTCTCTCTATTTTACAGGAAAGGTAAGCCCGTTTTGCCTTCGTTATTTACGAAATGAAATTTTTTATTTTTCAAAGATCTATAATCTTCGTATCAATTATTCGCTCATCCTTTCCACGCTATCTCTTCCTGCCCATGACTTCCTTTTTTATCATTCATTCCACTACTCAATTATGCAGACAGATAAGGGTAGCCGATTCCGATTGACTTTTTAATTAAGTCTGTCTTAAGCCCATTTCCCACCGATAGCATTGTGTGTAGCGTCCCCATGAAAGTGTGGAGAGATTATTCAGGCATTTTCCCTATCTGCAGAATTGGATTTTGTGTCAACGAACGAAGATTGTTTAGAAGAAAAGAGGTTGAAAAGAGAGTTAGAGAGGAGGAGGGGTAGAGTGAGAAAGGCAAAGAATCCGAAAGAGAAACCAAAGAGAGTATTCTATAGGAAATTACTGGAGCGATCAAAGAAGGGATTCTGAAATAGCGATGAAGGCAGGAAAGAGAATATGTAGCATGATAGGTTTTTATGTGCATTAGTAATTCCGATGAACCGACGTCTATATTACCTTGCTCACCTGAAAGAAATAATGGCATATTAATGGGAAAATGCTTTTAATATAAAGTATGCGCCTGAGGAATATATCAAAATCACGATTTATGATTCACTTGATGCTGATGCACTTTATAATTTCTCCTTTATTGGTTTATTTATATATTGGCATATTTAAATTTCTTTTATATTCAACCTTCATTGGCAAAGAATATTTATGTTCGGATATTTTTTGTATACGATTTTAACTTTTGTAATTTTTACTATCCTATATACTATACTCTCTCCTCTTCAATCTTTCCTCTAACTTTTGGAGGTTTTTCACACACTCGTCTTCCCCGTGGGTATTTTCCTGCAGTGGAAACAGTTATTCTGCGATAAAAAAATTAGTTTTTTCCACAAAACCATTCTGTCTTTCTCTTTAAAACATAATCTAAAGCAGAGCGATTTTTATTAAGTTTATTTATCCGCATTTTATTAAGCATGGTACTTACATTAATATATGAGACGTGCACAAATATCTTCTATATTCCCTCCTGAATGACCGTCGGTAGTTTCGGCATTCAGACGAAAAACGGGTAACTGAAATAATATGTAAGGAGAATAATCCCCTTACAGAAACGGTTGCCAACCAAGGGTTGATACATTGAATAGAAGATACAAAATATGAAATATGTTTATGGGAATACGCGTAAAGTTACGTCTGCTGAAACTTAACAAAGTAAATAAAATTCCTTATTACATCTCGTCCCGAGACACAGAGTAACGTTCTGAGCTAAGTCGTAAGCCTCTGAGTCGTATAAGCCTAGTTGTTTCTCCTGTTAATAAAAATGGCTTATGCAAGATGAAGTCATCCGATACCCTAGTAAACGTCATCTTCCATGAGCTATGCGAGTATATCGAAACTTAGCTAGTTTCTCTTAGTTCAAACCCTTAAAATAGACTACCCACCCCTCACTTGATCTCTTCTTTTCTGAAATAAATAAGGCTATAAATTACGACAATAACTTGGGAAATTCGATCGTTCCGTAAGATGGCGAATTTGCCTTTTATATCCTAGTGTGCATGCATTAGGATTTAAGTGGTAAAAAATGTTTTTAACTCTTTCGCTGCGACAATCGACTAAAGTCGATGTGACGTTTATAGTCCTAAAGCTGCATCTAATCCAGATCCGCAGCGAAAGCGTTAAATGAATCAACTGGAGATAAACAGATATTACTCGTTTTATTCAAAAGAGATAAACAGGCATTATGTTGTGAATAAATTGGTTCTCGAATCGTACTCATTAACCTTAATTAACAACAATACTATTAGGAAAAGGATAAAAATGAATTTGCAAATAAGGCGTGAACATAGGAAAAGGAAAAACGGATATGAAAAAAGTCTGACGGGACCAGGACTATAATCTGGAATCTTCCACTTCCCGAATAAATGCTTTGTATGGTCGATTCCTCAACGAGGACGTAAGACGTGGACGATACTACACAGTCGAACGAAACCATTTCACCCTTGCCTGAAATGTCTAAAAATTACGTAAGAGAATGCTCTGGCTCGATTGCTTACTTTGAAAAAGCATCCACCCGGAAAAAAGGAAGATTCTGGGTTCGAGACCTGTTCTGTCAGACTTTTTTTATGTCCATTTTTCCATGGGAGTAATATTATTTCCCATAATTTACCAAACCTAAAATAAACTTTGGTACTGAAAACTGCAGTTATCTTTACTATTAATCAGGGTAAGGAAGTGGAGGATATAGTTTTGTTCGATTTTTCCTATATTTTTGAGTGAATTTATATATGCGATACATTATAAGGAACATTTTTACAGAATCCGTATTCGTTAGCTGTGTCCTGATGATGACTCAAGAATTCTCTTTAGTCGAATGTGCGTTACAAGGGTCCCTCCTTCGAAGAGGTATCGATGCATTTGAGAGATATATATATATCATCATCATCAGCCATTTTCAATCCGACGTCGGATGTAGGCCTCTCCAAGCGCTTTCCAATTCTCTCTATTCTGAGCTTCTCGTTGCCATGTTACCCCTAAATACTGAATGATGTCTCTGTTCCATCGGTCCCTTGGTCTTCTTCTTGGTCTCTTCACGTCTCTTGGTATCCAGTTCAGAACTGCTGATGTCCATCGGTTGTCGTTTCTCCTTGCAACATGGCCAGCCCACATCCATTTCAGTGATCTTACCTTATCTATGATGTCTGTCACTCCTGTTATCTTCCTAACCCAGGTGTTGCGTTTCCTGTCTTTTCTTGTGATTCCAAGCATACATCGTTCCACACTTCTTTGTGTAGTCTGAAGTCGCTGGGTTATTGCTGCGTTTAACACCCATGTTTCACTTCCATATGTCAAAACTGGTAGAATGCATTGGTTGAAGACCTTTCTCTTCAAGACCATTGGCATTTTCGACTTCAGAATATGAGCGTTTCTTCCGAAGGCACTCCAGCCTAGTTTCATTCTTCGATTCACTTCATTAATCCTGTTTTTCTCTCCTGTCGTAACCAGTTGTCCCAGGTAAGTGTACTCTGAACAAACATCAATGGGTACCTCTTGTAGTAGGATTGGTACTTGTGCTGCAAAAGAATTATACATTACCTTAGTTTTTGATAAGTTTATCCTGAGTCCTATTTTCTGCCCAGCCGCATTAAGTTCTTGAAGTCTTGATGTTAGATCTTCACCGTTGGTTGCGAAGAGTACTATATCATCTGCGAAACGCAAATTACTGATGTGCTCTCCATTGATCCGTAGGCCTCTTTCCTCCCAGTCTAAGGCTTTAAAGACTTCTTCCAGAACGGCTGTAAATAGAATTGGTGAAAGGCAGTCGCCTTGTCTCACTCCCTTCTCAATCCGGAATTCCTCTGTTTCTTCATGCAGCATTACAGAGGCTGTGGCGTCCTTGTAGATGCTGCGTAAAAGTTGGATGTACTTGGCATCTATCCCTTGTTTCTCCAGTGCTTCCAGTGTGGAGGAGGTACTTACCGAGTCAAAGGCCTGGGCATAGTCCACGAAGCAGAGTACTAGTGGCATCTCGTATTCATTCATTCTGCTGATAATTTCTTGCAGCGTGTGGATGTAGTCCATAGTGCTGAATCCCTTGCGAAATCCAGCTTGTTCTCTGGGCTGGGCAGCTGCCAGGGACGTCTTCAGACGTGCAGCTATTACTCTCATGAACATATATATATATATATATTCCACCCACGTCTTAGGGTTGAAAATACTAACTACGAATTTCAAAAGTTGTAACTCCTTATTATAAATGTGAGAGCAGTTTGATCTTTAGAAACCTTACAAGTTACTCAAGCGCCACGCCCTGGCTGAGGGGATACGAAACTAAGATTCGTTTAACCTGAAGTCTGAAGAAAGAAGAAGAAAGTTTGAGGGCTGCTCCACTTCCCTAGTTTGTTGAAATCCTGAGCGCACATCAAGGGTTTGTAACCTTACCTTAGGGAGTATCATTTTAGATGCAGCGATTATTTTGTTCGCAAATTGTTCACTCCTCGGCAGACTGTTGGCAGCACTAAATTTCTCAAATTACTCTAGGTGTTCTATTAATGGATGAGTACCAAATAAAGGTCTTCTATTTAATGAATTTTTCTGCTACTCATCAAAGTTTTGACCAAGATTCTTTCCAATGCTCTTCATCTTCTGGCGGATGAAATTGCTACGTCCCGAAGCTGCACAGTGATTATTAATGAAGAATATAAATCATAAAATTTTAATTTTAATGAGCTAAATAGCAATCATCCAGTAACAATGAAACATATCTAAACCATAAATGTGTATTAGACCGAATGGGTTGCGAATATCTCAAAAATCTTTAGATAACCCAAAGGATACGTAAATACTTTCCCATAAATTCTTTGGTAGTAAACAATACGTTCTTAGAGGAACCTAATTAATAATTTAGAGTACACCACCACCAGGTATGATTTCAGACGAATTTTTTTTATCTTAAAAATATTGTATAAGTCCATCAGAGCGAGATACGTTAGCGTTAATAATAAATGTAAATAAATAAATTTCAACTAATTTGTGTTATAGTATAGGATACAGAATAATGTATCTTTCATGTTATCATCTTTCATCTTTAGGGCAAAGTTTTAAAAGATGGAGTGACAACTTATATCGAATACCACTAGGTTTATCGACATTTCTTTTAGTTTTCTTTTCTAACAGGAATTATTAGTATTGTGAAAGGTTTTAACTGATGGGATGAGATGATTAACTTAGGACGACTTTTAAATATTGTATGTTGAAGGAGAAGTGGTTTTATGGATTTTTTTTGACGAAAAAGTGTTTTTAGCATAAGCGATTCTTGTAATGTGACTTTAGTGATGTATATATTATTTTCATGAACCTTATTAAGTATTGTGACTGTCTCGGGGAGGTTTTCCGATATTTTCCCCCACTTCTAGGACAAATGCCAGGCAGATTATTGCAATTTTGCAATATTCGTTTATTGCCATTTCATAAAATTAGTTTTAAGTAAATATGTAACGTAAAGTTTTTCAATTTTTTACCCACTGCCACCAGATCTTTTACCTACTCACAGTGTTAAATTTGTAATAACAATAATTTATTTTCATTAATTCTTGTTCATAGGTATGATTTGCATAAATAGAACCGAGATGTGAATGATCCTGAGTAATATTATACATCTAATTCACTCCTTACTTGAATTCTACGAAAATAACTATCCATTGGGTCATTATTCTGCAAATACATGGTCTTGTTCCTCTGATAGCAATCTGGCCAAAAGAAAATATAAAATAAAAATGACCTCACTCCTCATCTCTTCTTGTAAGCCCCGTTTCATCTCATTATTGGTGGCTAATGGAGAGGGTATTGGCTTCAAACCAAATTTTGGGCTGAATGCTTTACAGACACATAACTTACAAGTATCATCTAAGTTCACATACAAACATTTTTACTCAAATTGTCGAGTATATCACTAAAAACACTTTCCGAATCGATATGATTGAACGCATCAGTATGTTCAACCATCTGCGACAATAATGCTGGGAGACTGTTCCAAGGAAAGTAACTTTCACTTTCATGTCGATATTTCATGTTTTATCTAGATAGTCATCATAATCTACAAAATAACAATTCGATGAATTGAATAGGCCGTAGTGCTTATATGAATTCAAACGCCAGCAGAATAATCTATGAAAGAGAAGGTCCGCTCAAAGAAAGGGATGTAAAAAGGGAAAGGAAAAAGGATAGAGAGGTGAGAGGCGGTGATATCTGGAAAATGGAGAAAGAGAGCAGATAATCCGCTTTGGAAAAGATATAAAGAGTTTTCTACAAGGGCCAGCCATATTATCCGAAGAATTCCCTGATAAATCTCTCTATTGAAGCCGGAGCTAAGATTTTTTCCGTTTTCATTCCTCAATCTCCTGGTTAGAAATTCGAAAAGATACAGTCGATTCGTTCTCTGAAATTGCAAGGATAGACTGTTTAATTTTAAGGCGGATAACGTTATGTGACGCAGTGGTGTTCTTGAGTACACTGCCTGTTGAAGGACTATCTCCCTGGGTAGTTTTCAGGCAGGAAGCCAGTTGTATCTCACATCAAACCAGCCATAGTAGTTAGCGCGCTAGCTCTAAACTTTGTGTCTCAGGTTCGAATCCCGGTTATGCGGATTTTTCCTGTTAGGGAATGGATGTGTGCGTTCGTCCGTTGATATTGTTTAAGCCTCTTCGAATCTGTCTGAAATTTTGACAGTCACATATCTAAAGATGGCGTTAAATTATGGTATACACATTTTGTGTCAGTGGTGCCATCAGCCGCTAAACACGGATACTTATCATACAGCCCTCGTAAATGGATGTTTGTGGGGGTATTGAAAAATAAATAAATCCTCCAACATCTGGCTGCATAAAGTCCTGCTTTTGAGAGAATGTGGTTTGCAAAGTAAGATGAGGAGTGAGGTAATTTGCTTTCTTCATAGATCAGAATGTCCTGAATAGAAAAATCCAATTAGACGTAGCGCCAAAACCCTATTTCATATACTTTAATAACTGAATGTACGAATACCAATACTTTGCAACACTCATACCTCAGTAGCTTTACTATAATCATTACTATACATGTTACGCTCAGATCGACGTAACCTAATGCCATGAAAACCGCATTTCGGCTTATAGCAGGGAAATAAAAAGGAGATCCATTTTATGTAAAT
Source organism: Ladona fulva (assembly GCA_000376725.2). Classification (NCBI taxonomy): domain Eukaryota; kingdom Metazoa; phylum Arthropoda; class Insecta; order Odonata; family Libellulidae; genus Ladona; species Ladona fulva. The sequence goes on from KZ308624.1 coordinate 281,618, forward strand.
CCTGTACAAACGGGACATAAGAATAAATCAATTTATCTTTAGGTATGGTAGCAGGAGCTCTTCTCTCTCCTCTCACTTGAAGAATATTGATTGACAAGGAGATAAATATTTAACTCTCTATGCTTTCAAGAATTTTTTCTCTGACGTTGAGAATCATTAAGATACCAGGAAAAAACGGCAAAATTCTAAAGGTAAACTGATTTGCCGGGCAGGTGAAAAACGTGGATCCTTAGAAGAACGGCATTAATCATCTAGAAGGCTTTAAGATGCATATGTGGCGTAAGCTAGAAGAATTTGATCACATGAAATGCATCATGCTGAACGGTATTTGAGAAAAAGTTTCGATCATGGAACAAAACGAATGTGGGAGGAATGGATTTATCACATTAAAAGGGATTCTGTTGCTAAACGGAATAATTATAGGTAGAAAGTGAGTGAAAATGTAGAGCGGAAGACAAAGGCATTAGAGAGATATAAGGAATGGTTTGTAATCAAGAAATGAAGGAAATATCGTCAAGTAGGAAATTTTAGGTCACATGTATCCTTCAAAAGACAGACCTCATACTTGCATTACATGACTCTACGAGAGCACCTATACTTTTTTCTACTTGTTACTTAAAATTAAAAAATACTTGTTTTTCATTATTCTCCCTCGTTTTGTTTAGTACTGTTTGCATGTAGCCATAAATAGCGGCGGCTACTAATCCCTCAACGCACAATCAGTAATTCAGTATGATTCTCACTTTACATGATCCTTAATAACTCCTTCTCTCTATAAGTTATAACAGCTTAATAAGAAAGAAATAATGAATCTATTATAGCTTTCCACGAAATGTGTGGTACACCATTTCTGAATTCCGTAACTGCAAATCCTTCAACCTTTTAATTACTAGACCGCGAAGACAAATTATAGGGGCTGTTGGGCTGCCAAGCGGAGCCGTAGATGATAATGAAGGTCCGAATTTATGACTTTCATTTGTCAAAAGGCAATTTGTACATTTCCCACTATCGATTATGAGGCAAATCATCGTGCATGCATTTAAAGTTTACCATTATTCATCCGCTTTGAGAAAAAGCATTTAAAAGAATAGAAAAAGAATTTAACTTGTGGACTTTATTTAATTTGCTTCTTTCGGTATGTTTGGGTTCTCCTGTTCAAAGAAATAAATCAAATATGTCAATCTACTGATACATTTCCTTTCGATTAATTCTAATAAGGCTGTTAACCGTACAATCATCAGTTCCTTAAATATTGCAGTAGCTCTAAATCTGGACAAAGTTACCGAAAATTACGTAGAAAGTGGTTGGTGAAATTACGTTGAAAATTTCGGGGGAAACTGTTGGGATGTGTTTTTCTTGTGGAACTAGAGATAATAGCCGCAAGCCAGAGAAAACTTCAGCGGTATTCTAAGAAAACTTTATTCGGAACAGAAAGAAGAAAGACAAAGAAATCTATATAAACATAAACACTTATTAATTAAGTATCGTGCTATATTTTGGTATAATATGTCCGACATTTATTATTTATATAATTACTTATTTCGACAATTTCTTGAGGCTGTAAATTGAGGTGCATTTACAGAAAATATATTTAAAACTGAGAAAGGAGACATCAGAAAACCGACATAGGAAATATGTATGAAATTTGATATTGGTGATTGTTTTCTTTAACAGAAAGTTTTAAGAAACTTTGAAATCTCAGTTGCGATATTTCTCATTTCAAAGCTTTGTATTCATATGCATCGAAATTCATGTAAATTATTCGCCCAGCTGAATTTTGATATAATTGGCTTTGTGTCTTGAAAATATCTTTTTTTAATATTTTTCCAATGAAAAGATAGAGATATTTTGTATGTCAAAGCCTCTTTCTCTGGAACGTGTCATACATTATCAATGAAAACTAATTGCACTTCTGCTCAGCATTTTTATGTTCCCTTGATTTTGTGACAGATTTTAGCAAAAATAGATGATTCAGGTGACCGTACTTTCAAAATTCTCTGAGCATAAAATTACAAAGGAATCTCTAACTCTTCCATATACACTTCAATCCTGATGAAATTAAAATTTATAGATCTAAACAGCGGTATTTTATTTACGAAATCCGAGAACGAAGCTCAGAGATTATCGGGAAAATCTGCATGCGGTAAAAACTTCTAGTATCAACAAAGGCCATCGTATTCTATTTACAGAAAAATGATAGAAAAAAACTTTGTCCATCAAATATCGCAAGAACAAAGAGATAGGGCAACGCCGTAATTCATCGCCTATCTCTTGCTCCTTTTGCGGAAGAATACATTCACAAAGTGATTCCGAGTAAAAGGCTCATCAGCTTGCGTTCCGCAAAAAAAGAAATATTGCACGCGCGTGACTGGATCAGTGTTTTCTATGTGAAAGAAATAGAAACGAAATGAAGCGAAGGGTAGACAGGAAAGGACGAAAGTGATTACGGAACTTACAAGATCTCATTTATTCCCAGACACAATAGTACGAAAGAGAATGAAATTGTCATATGGCTAACATGTATATACATACAGGGGCGTAGTAAATATTTGTCCATGGGGGGCTTAGAGCCATGGAGTAAACACTGAATCGCCCACGATCAAGGAGCAGGAATGCTTCCGCCTAAAATCAATAAAAAAACTGATTTATTTGACATGTATACCCTGCTTTCCTGGATGCTTTCGTTTATTGTTGGCTCTGTTCTCATGGAGGAAGTCCCAATCCACAAAAACATCCCTTTGGCTACTCCTCTGTGTAAATATACATATGATTTGGTATAATGAAAATATACCATTGATAACTATATATAAAAATTGTTTGCCGCCCATTGAGTTGTGCTTTGCGAGACTGAAGGGGGGTTAAGTATAAATTATGATGCCTGACTTGAGTATCGTAATCAATATCTAAGTGAAAGAAGAATGAATGAGGAATCCGAAAAGGCCCCTCACAGCAGCTGAACGGATGCTGGGAATGAGGCAACGTCGAACTGTTGAGACAAGGAGTAGTCGATAGAGCGTCGATGGAAGTTCCCAGGCAACATGTTTTGATAGTGAAATGGAACCGATCGAATGCCACGATACGCATAAATGAGTGACGTTTAAGAATCAGGATTTAGCGTAAAATTTTGAGAAATAATAAGGCATGCAAGTTTTTTTGGCTCATTTCTTTCTTCCTACAAACAACATATCCCCGCAGCACCACTTACATTAACGTTTTCCGGCAGCAACCGCAGCAGTAATGCTACTATCAACATTACATAAAAGTTCTACCTTTCGGTAGGTTCATGTGCCCTAATATTCCCTATTTAACGCATTTCCTTTCCCTTCCTGGTAACTTACCACACCTTTTATGCCGCCAAACAACGTTTGTCTATAACTCCCCCCTGTCTTTTCCCTTTTATTCTACCATCAATGACATTCACTAGCGATTCCTCTCCTCTTGATAAGTGTCCCGCCCATTTCCTCCATCGATGTTTAACTGCTTCAATTAAACCCTCTCCTCCCCGATCACCTCTAGTTCCTCTGTTTACTTTTCTAGTAGTAGTAGTATAATAGTTAAAAGTGCTTCGACAGCGGAGGTAATTCCGTACCTATGCCCCCACCGGGAATCGAACCCAGAACTACTTTCACAGACGTTGAACGTGTTGCCCACTTGGCTATCCAGGAGCCCATTTTTTTTCTATCGACCCAAATTACTCTTTCCATTCTACGCCATACCCATATCTCGAAGGCCTCTAATGTTTTGAACTAGCAACCCTACGGCCTGGTATTAAAATGTATACTTAAAATGGACTTTAATTAAGTTCACTTTAAGGCCTGTTATTATAATGTTTTGTTAGAGTTAAAGTGAAGATTATAGTAAATACCTTACATATATAATGGATTAGCATAGAGAAGCACAATAATCTTCACTTTAACCTTGGAAAAACAATGTAATACCGGGCGAGTGATATTTAGTTATAGTCCGTTTTAAGTATACATTGTAATACCGGGCCTCAGTATCATTAGTTCCGCATCCGTTTCTCCTCGGGCCACAATTGTAGTTTCATTCATCCATCCCTCTTATATCACAATGGTGGATGGACTTCGTGTAGAAGAGTACAGCGTCCTCCTCTAACCCAGAAGGCCATCAACCCCATGCATGTTCCAGTCATCCACCGCAAATGATACAGCGCTTTTAATTGTGAACCCGCTCTTCCAGAATACCAGAAGCGCCAAATGACAGAAGCGGAAAATAGAGGATGAAATCGAATCTTAACGAGATCAAACCTGTCAGAAACTGGGAGAAAACGGAAAAGGAGATGTCGAACGGGGGGAAGAAACAAGGCAAAATGAAATTCCCCTTATGTTTGGGATGAAGGCAAGAAATAAGCGCCTATAAGATACAAGCCCATATGGCTCCACTGATAAATTCCCTCTTCAGTATTTGGAGGACGAGGGAGAGGAAATCGGAGGCAAAAAGAGCATCGAGGACGGAGAAAAGGAACTGTTCTTTGAGAAGGATGCTTTTGGATGGGACGATAACGCGCAAAACGAGTGCGTCTCAACTAAAGATTCAGAGATTGCGGCAATAAAAAACGCTTCATGAATAATCGAATACCCGGATCAAGATTTGGAAACATCGTTCTGTTTTTTCCTCCCCTTTCTCAGCCACTTATGCGAATTCAGGCAGAAGGATTAGGTGCGCCTTTTCCTACGCATGTAAAATCCACGCAGTATAATTCAAATTCACCAGACATCTAAATTGAATGATTATATTTTATGGTTTAATGGTGATTAGATTATATTATGAGAGTGAATGAAATATTAAGGATGATAATTTAATATTGCTGTAGAATGATAACTATGATTGGTTATCTATTCAATCATAATTATTCCTAATGTGTTGTCTAATAATAATAATAATAATAATGCCTTCTTTAATGGAACCTGGAAGAAAAGTCCCTATTACATCAATTTTACAATTAATATTATTGACAACAACCAAAATCTTACAGAAGAAATCAGATTATCCGGGACTCGGTCCAGGGATCTTATACTCGACCCAGGGACGGTATAATAATGCTTTATTTAAGGGAACCAGGAAGAAAAGTCCCGATTGCATCAATTCTACAATTAATATTATTGACAACAACCAAAATCTTACAGAAGAAATCAGATTATCCGGGACTCGGTCCAGGGATCTTATACTCGACCCAGGGACGGTATAATAATGCTTTATTTAAGGGAACCAGGAAGAAAAGTCCCGATTGCATCAATTCTACAATTAATATTATTGACAACAACCAAAATCTTACAGAAGAAATCAGATTATCCGGGACTCGGTCCAGGGATCTTATACTCGACCCAGGGACGGTATAATAATGCTTTATTTAAGGGAACCAGGAAGAAAAGTCCCGATTGCATCAATTCTACAATTAATATTATTGACAACAACCAAAATCTTACAGAAGAAATCAGATTATCCGGGACTCGGTCCAGGGATCTTATACTCGACCCAGGGACGGTATAATAATGCTTTATTTAAGGGAACCAGGAAGAAAAGTCCCGATTGCATCAATTCTACAATTAATATTATTGACAACAACCAAAATCTTACAGAAGAAATCAGATTATCTGGGACTCGATCCAGGGACCTTGAGGTTGAAATGTAAGTGCGCAATCCATTCCGCCACTACGGCCTGCTGCTTGGACATACGGACTTAAGCAGCTAACCGTAGGTCCCTACGGCTAGCTGCTTGCGAAATTATAATCTTTTATATTTTGTTGTTTATTGTCATTAAGAAGAAATAACAATTTGTAAGGCAATTTCTAAACATGTCACCGGTTTCAACTACTTACACTCACTTCCATGGTTGTAATAAATAGTCAATAAGAAAAGTATGTGAAGAAGGAGAGGGTTAAGGATGGAGTAATCGGGTATGCGTGGAAGATATAGAGAGATGGACAAGGCATTCATTGACAAGAATCGGGAATGACTAGTTTACTGACCACCATTAGGTAACTCTACAGAAAAATAAAGTCATGCTCAAGGTGCGGAATCTCTATGAGGGATGAGGCCAAGCCAGGAATTTACAGGGCGTGTTAAGTGGAAGGAAACTCTGTAGAATGAGGAACGATTACTTTATCAGGGTATGTTAATTTAATTTAATCAAATGTAACCTCTCGAATTGCTCTATGGTATACAATTTTAAGCTTTGTATTGAAGACGTAAATTAAAATTTGAACTAAAGCAGTATATGAAATTAAGTAGTATAATTAAAGTAGAATGTGAAATCTCATTTGAATTAAATAATTAGGACGTTATTTCCCTTAGGTTTGCGTACCAACTAATAATATTTGGGCTAACTTATTCTCCCATTTTCATCTAATCTTAATAATTCATATCTAATCACGAATAATTTTACCATTTTACGCCAACAGTTGCAATACCGTGGAAATTGGAGATACGTATCAATGCTATATATTTACAGTTAATAAATATTCACGGATAATGTTTAAATAAGTTTAACCTAATAGATTGTGAGAGAATTAAGAAACTCGTGCTCATACCAGGTTATGTTTAGCTACAGATTCGATTCCAGTTTGGGATGAATTAGAGTGAAGTACCAGTGGCCGATGAGAATTTATTTAATAAACACCACATGCAAAACTTTCACCATAGTACGACAAGGTGGGCTAATCTACACTACATATATTTATTATTTTTTTCTAAGATTTATACCATTTTTACATTTATTAATCCCACTCGTACGCACTCTGTTGCGTGGAAGCTAAAGTTGCTACTGTTGCGAAAATCTGATTTGTAAACCGAATTCTATTGGAATGTATTGCATGAGTGGAGTAAGTTTCATAAACAGGAGTGACAGATTCAGTACTGATTGGGTAATAAGTGAAGGACTGAACATGTTGATATCGATTAGATCAATCAGACGACAGTAAATAAAAGACAGAAATCAGAATCAGTTTCAGAATACAGGTCTCAGTGTTGGTGACACGTTTATAGCGTCATGCTGTAAACGTTACAAATGCTATAAACAGCGCCTATAGCATAATGTTCCGCAGAAACTTAAGCGCCATAACCTTCAAAGGAGATCCCTACATAAAATGTCACTTCACTCGTTTTGCACCTATACTTAGATCTTGCATATAAATATTTAACGCGTGGGATTCCGAATTGGGACTGTGATTATACTTTAGAAGCTTAAAGTGCTTTAGTTTGCTCCCACATGCCCTGAGGCATTTCCTTTAACGGGGCGGAGAAAGGAAGATCCGCACAACGTCATCACCTACTGCGCGGAAAAAGCGGAACTTTCCATTTACTATGCACGCTAATGTACGATGAAAAAATGGCAAACAGAAATTTAGAAAGCAGTAATCAAAAAAATACTAGTAAACAACTCCGACAAGCACGACGGAGCTTATTTTAAGTTATATTAAAAATATAACTGTTATCATATTTACCTAGGCTTCATAAGCATACCGGTGTCATTTTTATGTTGATAAGTTAATGTATTTGTGGCCTGTAGATGGCTTGATTGATGCTGGATAAATGTGAGATAAGTTTGCTCATAATTAAATGCATGAAGAATCATTTTATCAGTTATAACAAAGAAATCAAGAAAACATAGTAATTATCAACTTTTATTCATAAAATTACTAAAAAAGGACTATCGTATTCTGACTGTTGATTCTCCAATTCCAAGCGTAAACTTATAGGGTAACAAATTGAGCTCGGTATCGATTATCAGGTGTTGCTAACGCCCCCGTCAAGCATGATCGAACTCGATGTAAACAATTGAATTGTGTCTATTATGACTGAATACAGAGCCAATCCATACCCCAATTTTTTTATAAATACTAATTAGGATAGATTTTAAGATAAGAATATTAGCGGAATTCCAAAATATTAAATACTTTGGGCATACTTATGGAAACTTATAATGGGCTCATTGGTTCGAACTCAAGCCTCATTAGGCATATAAGTGGTTTTTATGGGTTTATGTTATGTATAATACAAAACTGTTTCTGAAATAGAGATGGGAGCGGACAGACCGATTTTGCTCTTTATTTATACTCGTAATGTTGCCCTTTCTTGAGAGAGAAAATAAACAAAAGTTTTGGTTTCTTATGATGAATAACGCGGCGATATTTAAGCACTGCAAATTATTAGAAAAACGAAATATATTTCCTCGTTATCATCTAGCTTTGACATACATGTATTACCTTGTTTTTCGTAACTTTCTTATTTCAGGTACTTCAGGATATTTTTGTTTTGAAACTAAAAGGTGGTAGGGATTTTCAGTCTGCCGTGGACTTGCAAATCGATCTTACTGAATTTTAGTCAGTATTCATGCCCTCTTGAATTCACATTTCCTACCTAACAGCGACGCGAGCGAGCCGGGCGTTGGGGGCATGGGGTGTAGATTTGGGGATGAATCATTTTTCAAACGACGAAGTTTCGATGAAGCGCGGAAATTTCTATAAGGGACTAATGAATTGTTTAATTAAAAGAATTTTAATTAATAAAAATCAATGGAATCAATCAAGATACCATAAAACGGTGTGTGTTACGAAAGATTTGTGAGAAAGGTTGATAAATGAATCCCGGATAAAATGTTCAAAGAATTCTTCTAACGCTGTAGATAATCTACTCTCAACTATTCTAATAACAACTCAATAATTCAAGCGTAAACCTATTCAACTCGTTTTGTTCATTATATTGTTTTAAATAACGATTGGTGTAACATTTCTGAGATTACCATGCTGATACAATTTGCAGGTTATTGCTAATAATAAAAAGCTAAAGATATTAATCCGGACATTCCATCGTTTGTAAACATTTTTTCGCTCAAGACGCATTCATATTGATATTCTTGTATTTCACATTAGTACATTGGTTCTGCGCATGCTGCGATATGGCGTTGGACAGATATGAGGAAACGCCAAAACTTTCTAATTGGCTATCTGATTTGTGTACATTATACTATCGAATAAAACAGCAAAAACAAAAAAAAACCTAATCTGGCTCCAAGATCAAACCCTTCTCGTGCGGTCTCCACACCGCACTGAAGTACTCAAACAACGGACGAACTAGTCGAAAATAAGCTTGTCTCTGGAATGATAAACTCAGAGAACGCGGTAATATAGCCTCAGAGTCCTATCACCCAACTCCATCTCATCTTCAATGTTCATCTTAAACTATAAATTACCACTTGAAAAGACACCTAAATATTTGTATTGACTTACGAATTATTTTCTATTAATTCTCAGCCAACCCCCAACCACTAATGTGGTTGGGGGTTGGCTGAGTTTCGGTACGCGGAGGTTGTCATGCTCTTTGGTACACATTTTTCTACCTTCATACCGAACAGCCAAATTTTAAACCACATAAGAAAAAGTCCAGATCTTCTTGCAGTATGCAGGTATCTTCCACATTTCAAATTTTTCTGTACAAAAAAATTTCGTCCACGAAGATAATCACATTACACTTTACATTATTTACTATATGGTTGATGTAAAGTTGGAATAAAAACATCGTAACTCCGATGTACATCTCATAGGATATCATATACCAAATTCAAGCAACTTTTTCTAAGTAAAGACCTCCTTAAAGTATAGAGGAAAGGGAAGATTCTTGTGTCACCTAATAATGAAAACAGAAAATTCTGATTCTTTACTTACATCCATTGCCCTTTCAAAAAATGAAACCATTCTATCGAGGTAAGTTGAAAATATCCGCCAAACGAGTACCTCCAAACCTACCGAAAGAAGCCTACGAAATCTGGAATAAATACAAAAGGGAACGTATTGCGATCACAGCCCCACTGTGCGCAGCTGCTTCGAGTAACTGAGCAGAGGAGACCTAAAGTTTCCTCTCCCCTCAATCTTATGCACCACGTAATACGCCATTCAATTTTTTTCGAAGGAGCATCTACTCATAAAAAAACATTTTGTCACATTAATTATTCCCTCTTATTTTTTCCATCTTTGCAAAATTTACTGCTAAGACTATGGAGCTAAGCCTCTATTACCAACGTAGAGATTATCTTGCAATTTTTCTGATTTTCTGCATTTATACTACAAATTGAAAATACTCGCTCCCGTTGTCGAGTGTAGACGACAGAGATTCTGCACGCAATATGAATTTCAATAAATATTAGATGCTCAAAAAATCGGATTATTTTCCCCTTTAAGGTTCGGATAAATACCACAGAGCATAAAATCTTACAAAATTGAGCTAGTTTCACCTTGTTCAACGATAAAGAGAATAATTCTCGCCGTTCATTCTAACAAGCGTCACAGTCTTTCTTTTGGCAATAGTTACTATATACATTGATTTACTATTAAACTGAGATACTAGTAAAACTTTATACTAATGTCTCCGCTAACTTACCTTGCTAGATATAATATTTTTCATTTGTCGTTTGATACACGATAGAGGAAATGTATCTTTCATTTAGCTTTATCGCAGCTATTTCCATAGCTGTAATAATATGAAAAATACTGAAAGATGCTGATTAACGGGATTATTTTCAGTTCATCCTCGTTGAATGCAATGAAAATAACCGTATTTCATTCATTAATGGTGTTACTACGCTACACTTTGGGAACTTTTCCCGCCAAGAACGATCCGACTCAGTGAATAAAGCTAGCAACCCTTTTCTCATCGACTTGCCTAGTAAAACTCATATCTTCAACAGAGTTAACGGAGGAGGGAGGTTCTGACTCAAATTTGGGCTGATTAATTTACAGAGCATTTGCTTCCTGCAAGGAGGCCAAGATATAATGTATTGGTGTAATTCATTTGTCCTCTTCTTGTCGAATGTTTTAAAGAGCCACTCCTAATTCAATTATGCTGCAATAATGTGGATGTACTTATACTCTTAGCACTTTTGCTGAGCGAGGAAAAAATAGGTAAATTACCTCACTCATTATCTTGCCTAGTAAGCCATATCCTTGGATTTCCGTAGCAAAGGATGTGATTGAGGTTCGATTCGGTCTCTAGTCTAAATTCCTTGCAAACAGAAATGAACGATTCCCTTCTACCTACATATCTTCTAATTTCACAAAAAGCAATACCGCGCTTTGAAACAAGGGAGAAAGGGATATTGACGGGAGATTGACAACTGCTAAAGCGTTAATGAAAACTTCCCCCTCTAAGGTTCATTAGCCGGGAAACATGAACTTTCGTTTGCCCAACGGACGAATTCGAGTCACGCCCTGTCATTTACGAATGTCTTCGGGCGATCTCACTCGCTCCAAGCGTGACCAAACATGGAAGTTCGATTTTTTGTTGGAATTACGTGTTACACAAGGGAAAAATCCTGTGAGGTGTTTACTTTGGAAGAAAGGATGAATGCCATGAAAGTACGAGCCTCATACCAGCTGAGTACGGGTTCGAACGTAGATCTACAAGGGCGGGGATACCTACTGAGATACTGAGAAATTCTCGTTTCAGAATCCGCAGCAATTGAACGTAAGTACTGCGACGTATTCCAGGTCTCTGTGGCTCTACATATTACAAGTTCTTTTCTATCCATTCAGTATATGTAAAATGCCTTTAATGTGGAAAATAACGCAATGAGGGAAGAACGCAATACAGTAGATCAAACGGCTCCGTTTTTACAGTATTTTATTGTATTGCGTTCCTCCACCATTTGGCGGAATTTTGTTTTGGGCGCACAGTACAATTCAGCTGCTGACAACGAATATGCCTTAAGAAAGTAGATAGTTAGAAGAATAGAAGGAAAGGAATATTTTTGGAGTCACGTATTGTAATGCGATTACTTACAAAATGTTTGCAATAGGAAAACTTGCTCAAAGTGAAGGAGTGAGTGCGTGTTTGTGTAAAACCTGCAACGGGTGAAGTCGTAATACGATTTACAAACCGTTCTTAATAGAACGTTTCGACACGCGAAATTAATTTTTATTCCAACTTGACCTCCAAATACGAACATAATTTCAAGATACCGAACTAACCGAAAAAATGCAATGGAATCTGGGTTTCCAGATATTAACTTTTCAAATACCGATCTTCGAACTGGAACGAAGTAAGTTAGTAAGTTGAGGTACCACTCCATAAAAAATAAAAAAATAAACTCTTATTTAGAGAAATGGAGATGCTGAAACAAACATTAGGGCTCCAGTATAGCCTGGTGGGCAACTAGTTTGAATTCGGCGAAAGCGGTCTCGGGTTTGATTCCCGGTGGGGGCTTAAATGCGAAATGTCCCCAAACGTCGAAGCACTTTTAACAACACACGTACACATTAAATATTAGAATATAATATGGATACGTTTGTGGATGGAATTTCTTCATTGCCTATTCAGAAAACAATAACTTAGAGGTATTATGAGTTACTTCTTGAAAACATATGTTAAAATATCAATAAGAGAATAAAAAATAGCATTTTAGGTCATAGGAATGAAATATGACTGAGAGGAATCGTGTTGTTACACAATGAGAATAGAGAGTTGAATACGTATTTGGAGGAAACGTTAACTCATGTAGGCTTCAATTGATCGAACTTTTACTCATCATACTTGAACACAATACTGTGAAGGACGATAATTTGATCCAAAATCATATTCATTAGCTGTAGCCTTGGTTATCATGAATCTAATTTCTTCTCTCTCCATCTATCCTTAGATTCATTCTCTCCACATCTACAGCTACACTAACTAGCTCTATTAGCTGTTCATGTAATGATTCAATAATTTGTCTTAGTTTTCTCCTCAAGACTTTGAATTAAAAAGTAAAACTTTTTCATTCGAAATAGGACTTGGTTGGCTTGGCATGACTTCGCGTTCGTAACCAGTTCACGGTTTCCGCGGTAACGCCGCAACAGGACTTTTCTATCGGAAACGGAAATCCATACACTCTTAGGTGAATCCCTTGAGACGCGAAACATTCTTGAGTATTGGCGCTGAGTCGTAAACTCTCTATGGAGAATCGAGCCTCAAATCCTTCGTAGCCCGGCAGCCTACTACTCCAAATTCATCCATTGGTCCAATTTCTTTACATTTAAAGTGTCCACTTTCCGCTATGTTTCAACGAGTTGCGTCATGCCAACAAACACACGAAGTTTATTGTTTGGCTATGGGCACCGCCCAAGGGCTTACACAGAAGTTTGAAAAGAGAGCCGTACATCTTCTAAGCCAGGGGTATCAGGAGCGGTCGATGTAGACCCTTAGGGGTTAATATGGTATCCTTAAGGGCAAAAAAGGACTCGTGGAATGACTAGAATGCAACGGAGGAGGGATATTCAACCTCAAAATAAAATTCGTATGCGTTTTAGTGTGCACCAGAAGAAATTATACGTTTAATATACACAGTACATTAACCTATCAATGAGAAAATTTGATTTTGGGACCTGATATTTGCAAAAATATACCTAATAAAAATACCTATGTAAGTCTGGCATAACAAGTAACAATGAGCACGAAGACAACGAGCGTAATAACAATAAGAGTAAAACATATTGACTACGATATCCGTGGCGTGGCGGTCTGCGTCGGTATGCGTAGCAGTGGCAGTAGCTGTTAGAAAACTATAATGCAGTTGTATAATCCGCAGACTCGTTTTAGACCTCCATTTTTTCGAAATAAGGTGATTCTGATATAAGGGGAATTACGGTATATAATAGGCCAAGTGAAAGAAATCTTTCAAAGTATCATTTCAGTTTTTTTCTTTTGCCTCGCCGCAGTTAACATAATAGATTTCTTTATCTAAGCATTTCAGATCCAGAATATCCCGGCGAAAAAAGTTTCAATACGTTTGAGAACCCCTTAAAAATATTTTCAAACTTTTTTTTTTTTAATTGATTTATAGTGGTACGCGGAATTAGTAGTCATTAATATGGGAGTTGATTGGAATGGTGATCGTTGAGAGCGTTCTAGTATTTCTAGCAAAAACATTATTAAATTGGGAAATTTTGATTAACTTACATTATAGCGAGAGAGAATAATCATAATTGCTGCTATTAAGAGTTAATGAGTGATGAATTAGTTGCCTATTAATGTAGGAATCAATTCCAGGAGACCCTTTCATCAACATTCTAGTCCGGCGTTTGGATTTAATCAGATTGAAATCATCGTTCGTCGATATCCCGATAGCAGCAACCGCATACGAGTTAACTATTTGCCGACTTTGAATTGACCAAACAAAGACAATGGATTTTCGAAGTAGAAGAGATATTTCAGACTGTTACTCCCAATGAAGAATGGACTTGAAAAAAGTCTCACGGGACAGGGAATCGAACCCGGGTCTCCCAATTGCCGGTCTGTTACTCTGTCCGTTGAGCTACCCCGGCAGAACATTTCTCCAAGCCATTCGGGATACTTTGTGGGCAAGGACTCAAGCTCAACGGACAGATCACCCGACCGGCAATTGGGAGACCCGCGTTCGATTCCCGATCCCGTCAGACTTTTTTCAAGTCCATTCTTCCTTGGGATTTTTCCTGGATGCGCACCATCTTACGGAAAGTCACCCTTACCCGTTTTCCCGACTGTTACTGTTAACATTTCAGGACTATTTGTGCACAACTTGGGACTTGCCAACGCACAACGTTGGCAATTTTGCAACGACTTGGGCTCGGTTTTCGACTTAATTAATATTATTATTCCAAATATCTAATTTTAGGGTCTAAAACAGAATTTTGGGTTCTAAAAGTGATTAATATGCAATTTCTTAGTGATACTTTTTCAGAACAGATGACTATTATTTTGCAAAACTCCACAACAAACACTTCGCTATTTACTAAATTCATCCAACATGTCCTAATAATCTTTATAATTTGCAGAAACTCATTTTCATTTATTTCGCAACAATGGGCAAACCTTTTTAGAGATATCAGCATAGATGTTGGTATTTCAAAGAGGAGCAAATTTTTGCGTAAAACTGTTTTAAAATTCCTATTTAGAATCTTCTCCATATCATTCATAAAAATAAATATATATTTTTTCCAACAAACATTTGTTTGTATAAATATAATTCTATATTTTTTGTTACTACTTTTTAAGGGATGCGATGAAGCAATTTAATTTTCATTTGTCTTCTATATGAGGACAGAGAAAATTGTTCCTGCAAAATTCCGCAGTCTTGTTCATGGCTGCGAGGTAATGGAAGCCACTAATGTGTAATTAATGCTAATTTCTGGAATTTGTTAAACAAATTTATTAAACACGCTTTGTGTTACACTGTCTTTCCATGAAGTACGGCCGAATATGATACAATTTAATAGGAATTTGTTAAGTTTTCTATTCACCGCAGGTTAAGAAAAAATTGATTTTAAAGTATTATTCTGTTTTATCCATGTGGGATTATTTTCCAGTCATAGCATTAGCCTTGTAAGGAAAGTAAGAGTAGAATTCCTAACCCCACAACTTATCTAGTAAGCAATATAACTTATTACATAACGTAATGAAAGATTTTTAGGCTTGCATTTCCAAGAGCTGTCAGAAAATACACAAGTATTGCTTTCATTTCCGTATCAATTTAAGACTTCTGCTATTGCACCAGGAAAAGGTACCAAAGGATATTTCTCTTTCTCTTAGTCTAATGCATTTAAATTCGTGATTTAGTAGAAGTCAAGATACAACTCATGGCGTAAATATACCCCGCAGGATTACTTTCTATTGTCTTCGTAACATTTTATTTGTTCCAGACCTCGAGATATAAACCTGTCCGTGAAGATAGTAGCTCGATTCAACTGTTTATGTTTACATTTCAGTGGGCGACGTGTAGGATCGTTTACTCTTCCTTGCAGTCGGGAGTAAGCAAAGAAGATTCACTTCAAAGAGCATACGGAAGTAATATCTGTCAGGGATGGACGTGGGAAAGTAAATATCGCATACCACAAAGATACTTCAAATAAAAACTTCAGAAAAGTCGATCCATTCTCTTGGTCTTTTCTATCAGGAAATGTGTAAATAGCAGGAGGTGTTTAGCATTCCTTAGATATATATGGAGAGCCTCAGCGAAGGCCAGAGATATATAGTAATATCCTTGGTAATCTAGGAATAGTTTTACGGTGATACAAGACCGGATTTGTTTTCGAAATAAAAGCCAGTAATCTAACAAAGTAAAAAATTCCTGTTTACGTAGTTATCTTTTTGAACTGTTAAATACTTTGGATTTTACATCCAGTGATTTTCGATGGGTCTCACATAAAGTATTTGGAAACAGAGTTATCCCTGCAGTGGAATTGGAATTGAAAAAAATTCCTCAAGACCGTTACTCGAACCAAGATCTTCCAGTTTCTAGCCCGATGCTCTTCCCAGTGGATGACAATAATTTCCCAGGGGTATTAGAACATTTTAAATTTCACCAGTTTAGTAATCATAACTATTATTGATTAATTAATTAAATCATAATAATTCGCAATAATTACAATAATTACAGTGATCAATAGAGCCATAATAATGAGAATAATTATAATAATCAGAATAAGCACAGTGAAAATCATAACAGAAAGTAATTTCTGAGTAGCATTAGAATCTGAATCAGAAGCTAATAAGAATAATAAAACAAAATATATAATTTTTGTAGCAAGATCCCTCTAAGCCCTATATATACCAAGTAAATAATAACAATCAGGATAATAATAACTTCTTTAACGAATACAGAAAAAACCCAATTGCATCCATTCTATCAATTGTTACTATCTATGTACATATACAGCCATTTCCTAACTGGAAAATTCTGACTATTGTCTGTCCAACATCATGAAGACACAATGGATCTCTTATGGCCCCGTGTATTTCTTATGGGAGTTCGGCGCGCGCTGTTGCCACTTTTGCATAAAAAAAAAGACAGTTGGCAAAAATTAATTTCTAATACTTTTATCATACAGCAAAAGTAATTCCGCAGAGCATTGTGCAATTTAATCGATGTTAAATAATATCGTAATCGAAGGAAAAATAGGAAAGTGATACTTTGTGAATGTGAAATAAGTGTATGTGTGATAAGTGAAAGTGAAAAAATCGGGAATAAGTTGCGGTTTTCTTTGAACCGATATATTTAGGTCTACCTTTCAAGAAACACGGTCTTTCTTTGTATCACTATCTGTCTCATTTTATTCACATTCCAATAACGCTATTACAGAACGCGCGGAATAACGTTAAAAATTATCCAGAATTTATAAATTCTCAATAAGGTATTGAGATGGAATTTAAGAATAGCGGAAAGGAAATATCCCGAACGGATCGTTCCATTTAAAGGTGGGCAAAAAGGCAAAACTTCACTCGCGCAAATTATTTATCTGGACGACGGAGAAGAATCGCAATGTAATAATAACAAAAGGACTCTGCTGTTTTGAGCTCTTACTTCTGGATCCGTTTCTATTTTAAAACATTTTTACCCGAATTTCTTACGATCCTTTCCCCTTTAAGTTGATCTATTTTTCTTTCGAGGGTATCATTCGTTAAAAGGAGAAGTGGGTATAGTTTTGTTTCTAATGTCCATAAAAAGAGAGTTAAAGTAGAAAATGGTTGGATTTACGATAAATCATAAGTTAAACACACGAATTCATTAGCGAAATAGATAAAGATGGGAAAAGACACTTAGATACTATATATTAGTATTCTAATTACTGATTTTTCTACGCTTAATTGTCATGCTTCGTCGTGTCAAAAATTCTTAACAAAGTAAAACAGCAGGTTCGTCCTACGACCAAAGGTAAGTGAGACGGTTAAATAGAAACGAAAACACAATCAATTAAATAGATAGATGTCCAGGATGCAATTTATCTAAAGAAAAACAGGTGTGAAAAGTGTGGACATGACTGGGACTCGAACCCGGGTCTCCCACTCTCCTCTCTGTGAGGACCATTTGGCAGCAGTTTGTGCCACTAAATGTGGAGGCTGCTCGCCTTACTCACAAAAGCATTCCCAAACAGCGTGTAGTAGACGCAGCATGGTAGTTTAGTTGTTAGAATACCTGCCCAGAAAGTTGGAGACCTGGGTTCGAGTCCCTGTCATGTCGCTATTTTTCACACATGTTATTCCTCGGGTTTCTGCGGCTGAACTCGAAGTGTTACTCACACTTCCCTAATTCATGATCCAAGGATGTTCTAAAATAGATTTTACTGAAGGAAGTCTGATGCCAGCGGTTTTCTTACTAACTTAATATTTTCCAGAATCTTATCCAAGAAGTATTTTAGTTAAAACATAAATTAGAACTAATATATTAAAATACATTTTAGAACGAGCAATGATTGTGATTTAGACAAAGTTTGTACTTAGTACAAGGAGAGAACCGTCAACGTATAATTGATACAAGAATTCCGACCTAAGATGTATCTGAATAAATTTTAATGTAAAATAATTACTGATATAAAAGGAGATGAAATCATATTTAGACTACATTTAGAGATTTGTTTGGAATTTAGACAATTGATCGTTATAGGTTTAGCAGTAGTTAGAGTATAAAAAATAACAATGAGTGACATACCTGAGTGACCACATATCGAAGATTCAGTCGAAGTTCTTATCCTTGAGATGCGTTAAAACTCAGCAGAGGTAATATTCTGAAATTAAATACATTCATCCATTTAATCTATCCTAAAATTTAAGATGTGATTATAAACCATTCCAAAGAGTTACAAACTGTTTTTCAGGTGAAAATCATTCATCACGTTACGCATAATTATTTGAAAATGTATGTATTTCTTTACAGTTAAAATCAAATATATGTTTACGGTTTCCCTTTTACAAAATTCTACTACAGCTGCCCTCGACAAAAATAACCGATTCCCTTTATGGAATTCAAGAAAGGGTCGTAACTTTGCTGTAGTGCTACTTTACCTAGAACTGCCGATGAATAAAAAAAAAACATATAAGAAAACTTTNGTATTGTTCAAAAATTCCAGATTCTAAGTTCCCTTACTATGTTCGACTCTTGTTAAACATAATTTGGTTTTCTTTTGTTTTATTTGAAAATATTATTAACAATATTTGAAAACGCGGTAGAATGGATGCACAATTCCCGAGCAAGTAATGCCTTTGATAGCAATGTGAGAGTATTTGCGGATGCCTCGGTAATATATAGAGAAATTCACATTTTACTATCAAAATATTTGAGCCATAGTCAAAGCTGGTGTAGAAAATAGCAACAAGAAATTTGTAAGTAAATACTTTATAGTTAATTTCTTCCAGAGGAAATAATTTCTTCAGAATTACCGGTAAGAAATTAGTCGAATAAATATAAATGTAGTCGAGTACGTTAAATACCTCAGATTAATTTACTGACATTTAAACTGGAGCCCGCACGCATATCCAAAATATCTGTGGTAAAGCAACACGGCTCAGTTTTACAAAGCATAGTAAAGCTAAACTTTACGTTGTAAAGTTTAGAGCGCGATGCTATTTCACGTCAGTTAGGCCCTATCTGAAATATGCGGCGAGTGCATGTAATCCAGTGGATGAACCGTATATTTCTCATTCCTCATCATAGAACTGAAATCTTTCACAAATCTTTTCTTATAACTGCGAGCAAACTTTGGAATACACTTCCTGCCGAAATCAAATCTTCAGGTTCAATTCACTCCTTCAAAAGAAATTGTCGCACATATCTTTCCCAATATAATCATCCCTGCTAAGAAGTTATTCTACTGCACGTAACGATGCACTACCAGTACTCTGCCTTAGGTTTTCAATATCCCTATCTCCCTGGTTACTTCGTCCTGTTCCTAAGCTCCTTCCCAACTTATTCCTTGCTGCATTGATTAAAAATATGATACTTCTGTCCTTCGCTCATGCTTTATCATAATGAATCCTCTTGTACTTTCTATGTTTTAGCCATACATTTTAATGTATTTCTCATTCTTTTCTTGCTTCGTCTTTTCTTCGTTTTATAATTTAGTCATCATTGTTATTTATTTTGTTTCCTTGTGCTATTTTCTAATTTTCTTTTCTCAAATACTCGATTTTACTGAAATGAATTCTTTGCAATAATTAACAAGTGATGTCAATGTTTATCTATTAATAGTTAACTTTGTTTTTACTGTATTTGTATTTTCTAAGTAATTAGTTGTATTTTCTAAGTATTCTCAGTGTGTAATATTAGCATATAGGTTTGTGTTCCTAAGTGCATATGATAGTAGTGACTCGGTTCAATGACTAATCATACACTTTATCGAAACTTAGTGTCAGTGAAAACTTATAAAGGCAGTATTATGTATTTGTTTGTCATTTTAACCATGTTTTTATTTCCAGGCTATATATTTTTTTTTCCAGCTTTCTGTTTCTAAATCTCTTAGTCATTACTCTCAGTAGGTTTGTGCAGGTTTTTCACACCCCCCTTCTTTGTGGGTGTTTTCCTGCTGTGGATATATATTTTTTTTTCCCAAGGCCTCACTTAGGTTTTTAAATCCACATCTAAATATTTCCAATTTTGTTCTAATCCAACTTAAGTTAACTTTTATAATCTATTTTCTAACTCTTTGATATTATTATTAATTTAAATGTTTCTATAATATTGACGATGGGTTAAATGGAAGAGGAGACTTTAAAGTCTCAATTTCGCCCAAAATAAAGACGTTATTTATTTATTTATATTCGCGAACTCGAGAAAGTGTAGGCGATACAATTTGTTAAGAAGTGCTACGATAGAAAAGCAAGCGTCACGGAAATTTATTCAGACGCAGGTTGGGAATCATTGAAAGAAAGGAGATCAGAAGCTAGGTTGATTGCTTGATGAATTCAGAGAAAGAACATTTGCGGAATACGTAATCGATATTATGTGACCCCCATGCTACTTCGGCCGATCCGACAGTGAGCGTAAAATAAGATAAATAGATGCGAGGACAAGTCGTTTTAGGGACTCAATTCGCGATTCATGTTCGCGAACAATACGCCACAACAATAAGTATTTCGAACGCTTTAATCCCCTGCCAAACAGCGAAAGGTTAGTTGTTCCAGCGTATTTATGTAAATGTAGATCTAATCAAACGTAGTTCGTACATACTTCTCGTGTTGATGAATGTAGACAGGAGCGAGGATGCAAATGTGATGGACAGACATGACAAAAGGTATTATACGGGGTACTAATCATAAAGGAGAAATATATTCAAAAGAATAAAGAACATCAAGGCGATAAAGAGACGCAATATGAAACAGAGAGATTATAAAGTGTATAAAATGTGAGGATAATTAATCTTTTGGCTTAAAACATAAAGCTTTTTTCTGTATTTTCAGCTTCGCGGTTTCGTCGAGAGGAAAATTCAAATATAAACATCTTCCGTCACAATAAACCTACAATGTAATTAAACTCTATAAACTTTAAAGAATATTCAGCAATATGCTGTTAAATCTGTAACATTGTGAGAAACTTATTCAAATGAATAAAATGTGAATAGAAATTACCACACGTCACTATTTTCTTCCCCCATCGTATTGCATGGACTCTTCTATTTTGTTACTGAGGACGTATTATTAATGATTCTCGCTTGGCGATGATTTCCTTAATCGAAGTATCCCGAGCCACCAAATTCAGTGTTAAAACTATTCAACACTGTTCAATTATTGTTTCTAAACTAGATCGCATTCGGTAAGATTTTGTGAAATGAATAACTGACTCTTATACATCAGCTTTCATTAAAGTGATCTAACTCCTATACATAAGCCTTCATTAAAGTGATACATAGACTAATAGATGGTCATGAGAAATATCAAACGACATAAGAACCGTGATGAACAGATTTACAGATGTGCAATTCTGAATATAAATCTCCGAGAAAGTAATCTTAACATTAGCAACTCAACTTTCTATATCAAAAATTCAATCTGATACACGGCAAAGAATCGTAATTTGGTCGAGAAAAGAGCTATTCATGCAAGGCAGTAGATAATTCCCTGGAAGACCACAGCAGAGCTTGAACGATTATAAAATCTCAAAAGAGATGCTTTCGTGTACCTTTTTTGAATTTTCTCTAAGCCCCGAATTCCTTTGCCTACAAAGGTCCAATCTCACGATCATTTTCCACTCTCCCGAGCCTTTGAGATTTTCTTCAATTCCCAGAATGTATGTGTTCCTCCGGCCATATTTCCTCATTCCCAATCCGTTCATACTTTCCATTAACATTGCCTACTTCTTTCGGCGTCGAAAATGAGATCTCTCCAGCTGAAGTGTTTATTCTTCGTAGCAGGAGTTACACAGGTTGCTTCTGATACCTCTTCTGTACCCAAGTTCGGATTGACAGAGCTGATATCCTCTTCTCGGGGTTATTTCCCTAGGGAAATTTTTACTGTGCGATGTTTCTAGCGCCGAGGCATGACTTTATTTACACAAAAGTGGTTTAATTCCCAACTAGTAGCCCTCATAAATTATTCGGATGACCCTATATCCTACGTTTCTGCTTTCTCTTTAGTTAACGAAGGTAATGGTTGAGGTTAAAATTTTTGTTCCTATGCATACGTAACGATTGGAGACTACTCAGAGTCAGAGAACAAAAATGTTGAGGATTAGGAGGCATAATTCTTTCCAAGTTTATAAGAATACATTTGAGTAAACTCCAGGAATCAATATTTACCAGCGGAACCTAAGTAAATCTATACTACCAAAATATCTAAATCTCGTGTTTCCTACGCGTATATCTTGCCAGCATGTTTCTTAAAGAACACACAATGCAGAATTTAGGATAGTACATATTATAGTAATCGTTCTACCATTGGTGGAGGATAAAGAAAAACATATTCTTTCTGTTAAATGTCTCTGCTACTATATCTTGATGAATTAAATATATATCATTTATCCTTTGGTACGGGATAAAGAAATATGTGTAATTTATATCTTTTGTCTGTTGTGAGTCTTGTTCATGGCTGTGACGATATGAAAGCTACTGAAGTGTAAGGCATGCATTATAGATTACGAGGATTAGAGTTATGCTTCTCCTTATGCAATGATACCAAAAGTGTTACTCGTTGAGTCGTTCAGCTTCACTAACGTGGGTTTGTTCTGCTTATAGCACTCTGGCTCAGTGAAGGGCAAACTACCTCACTCCTCATTTTGCCTTATATGCCTCATTTGCTATCCAAAGTTTAGGGATGTTAACGGGGGAGGGCTTCAGAATGCAACCAGTATTCGTTCTAGATCAAAATACTCGTACATATGCCTAGATTTTGCATTTCCCACAATTAAGCTAACTCAATCCGTGATCGTTAGGTTACATACCTATATCATAATGAAACGTTTTGTTATAAAAGAGACGAGAAAGTAAAGGGTGGGTTTTTAATGATATTACAATATAAACCTCCTGTTCACTACCAAAATGGTTGTCGGAACTTACACATTCCCTTCCAATAGCAAAACAAGATATATAGCATGTAACACCGCATGCAATAGGAAGTAAAAGTTCGCGCGTACAACGGACATCGAATTAAGTCAGTATTTTACATTTCGCAGGAAAATAACATCGGTTCCTATGAAGGAACTAATGCTTTCTTTCTGCGAAAAATGATTTAAGGTTTTGTAGCGTTCCGTGTTTTTTGATAGATTTAGTCCTTTATTGGTTTTGGCGCGAATCCCAAATAATCCCATCTACGATCACAAAGATCAGTTCGAGAGAAAAACTACTTATTTTGGGAAAAACTTTCACTTCAAAATTTCTCAATTCCGTTGTGGGCTTTTCTACACGCTCAAACGCACATACAACAACGAAGCTGTATCCAGTATTCAGAAATGATTGGAAACAAACAGAGAAACAGCGTGTCACATCGCACATTAATACTGTGACATTTTCTGTCATTACTAATGCGATTGGGTCTCTCAGGCCCAATTTTTTAGTAATCATATTTGTTTCAACTTAATTTAAATTATGAATTCTTTATTAACCTAAATATCTATTATATTTACGTTATTTTCACAGAAAGAATGAGAGAAAGATATGGTTATTAGATTATATACAGATCCTGCCAATAAAGTGGCTGGCAGCGCGACCGTGGTTGCAGCGTGTGAAAGGGGTTCGCGACAGCCCAGGATATGAAAAAGAGAAAGATGCCAAAACTTGTTGGATATTAGCTCCATTGCATTGAGAAGCTTTCTCCTACACTCCACATGTTATTTTAGGAAGTGCATACGAAATATACCTTTTGAAAATACTGACAATCTTAGTTATTTACACCTTGCGGGTCTCCCAGACCCGGGCGCTAATAGAGTCTCACTCCAGCAGTGTGATAAGCGAATGCCATTTCATTCCTGACATTTTTACTGCTACAGTAGAGTTTTCCGAAGTTCATATTCATGAATTCCAAGATCACTTTGGCAGCGAATATGATAATAAAAATAATCTGTTTAAGCTAACCGCAAAGCCTCAATTTTTTTGCCAGCGAATTAAAATCAATATTTGTCATCATAATTTCATGAACTGGAAAAATGAAGCCAAAAAGGTAGGTAGTGGCCGTACTCTACTGGTAATCATTCTGATGCTATCATAAGCCCTGGAGATTAAAGCAATATATTAAAGCTTTGTAACCTAAAGTTCAGCAATTTCATTTAACGAGACCAATGGAATTTAATAAAAAATATTAATGTGTTTCCATACGAAAAAAATGTTAATGTTATGCAATAATCTGTTCGTTTTGGAAATATTAACATTTTCTTTATCAAGGAATAACAGGTGTGAAAAGTTGCGACATGACTGGGACTCTAACCCAGATCTTCGCATATATCGTATATTATCCCACTAGGATACCTGGGTCTGAGTCCCAGTCATGTTGCTATTTTTTACACCTGTCATCCCTTGGAATTCAGCCACACGGCTATTCCGTGCTTAGTAATTTATCTCTCCTTAATCCTATTCTTTATCAATTTTAAATATATATTGAGCTTGTTTATGATATTTTTTATTTATCTCCCAAATTATCCGCAAACATCCATTTATCGCACGTGTGCAGAGTTAGAGGTAAATAATAACAACAGAGGAACACACACAACCATTCCTTAACCGGATAAATCCGATCGGCCGGGACTCGAACCTGGAACCTTGGGTTGGAGTGCAATCGAAACGCTCCACGTAATTAGATGTATACATTTTTATTTTATTGAGCGTTTAAATTTTTTTGTTGACTGATCTACATGTATTGATTTCGTAACGTGACATTTTAAAAATTTTCGCTATTCTTTATGAGGTTCGTTCTAAAAAGTGTAAATTCAATAGAGAACGTAAATATTCTGTTGTTACAATTAAATTCATTTTGAACTCTGCAAAAAGTCTTGGAGCTAAGTCCTTTCCGTATTTACAACTTAATTTCTACAATTAAAAGTTGGCTGAATAAAAACAGGCCTCCTCAAAGCCTGTGCATAGGCCATGGGACACTGCGAATATGGAAGAAACCTGGAGCATGTAATGAGCAACAAAAAGACAAAAGGGAACGATTTCTCGAAATTCCGTGACCAGATAACGATGCGAAGAAAGTATGAGAGGAAAGCCCAGCTATGCGGAACGACATGGCCGATCGAACAAGAAATGGAGGATATTGCCTTGGGAGAAATATTGACTATTCATTTACGAGAAAATAGAACGATACGTTGGATATGAAAGAGATTGCTGGTTGCTGATGTAGCGCATAATCTACACGATGGAAATTTAGGAAGGAAAAGGTAGCGTAGGAGGAGGCGCAAATCGTGGAAGGTCAGAGCGTGGGAGTTTGAAGATTGGGATTGGCCATCCAACGGAGGGGAGAAGATATAGATAGAATGGGTGACAGGGAGGGGGACTTGATGAGATGAGTGAGGAAATAACGACATAACACCGCTCTGCTATCGTTGCTTCCTTACCGGAGTATCTGAATCGTTTACGCTCGCCTCACCTTGCTTCGAACTAATGATTTGTACGTCATCTCTCACTAGAGGCGTTACCTCTCTCACTAATTACTAATTAAATTCAAACTTAAAGATTGTTTTCCCTAATAAATACTTGAATTACCTATCTGATGTAATTATTTTTCATTAAACTTTAGTTAAAACCGCTTCCCTGACTCACGCGGATATATCTGTATTCCAAAGTCGCAAAAATTGAGGCACGTCCGGATATATCCGTTCACGGCTCTTTTCCGCTACAAACAAATCATGCCCGTCCTTTTCCGTTCTCTGCCCCAAAGTTCTGTTTTAGTCACAAGAGGCATAAAAAACGACCTCTTCTATTCTATTCAGTTTTTTTTAAATAGACTGCCAAATAATTAAAGACCTCTTTCTGTCTATAAATTAACGAATTTCAGTCAGTTTATGAAATATTAGTAAGTAGTTTGATCTTCGTAATTTTCATTGTATGTTCCTTTCTTGCTTGCTATTTTTACTACAAAACAAACAGAGTCTATTTTTACGGAATACTGAATGTATATAAACGCAAAACTACGGCAATAACTTATTTTAATAATTTTATTAAATACCTCATTATTCGAATTTTATCAACAGAACTATCTAGTTACTGTAGGAAAATTTTATCGTCTTAGATAAAATACTGACGATGGGAACGTAGTAGCAGAAACGCCCACTGAGAACATCACCTGCAAAGCGCGAACACGGAGAACTCTAATCCGCGCTGTTTGTAATTTTCTAACGGTTAGTTTGCTTGCGAACGACGCATTTTTGGAAATTTTCTCATACCTCTAATGTATACTTTACTTACGCTATCAGATTCCGCGTGGCCTCCTGGATAGCCAAGTGGGTTGCACGTTTGCCTCTGGCGAAAGCGGTTACAGGATTGATTTCCGGTGGAAGCCGAAGATGTGCGAAATGATGTCAGAATTAAAAACATTTTTAACTATACTACTACGCGCTCCGTGTAACAGTGCGGAAAGACGGGTATTTCTTTTTGTTCTAACAGTGATAAAATACTAAGCAGATATAAACGAAAGCTTTTGCATTATATGGTTGAACGCAGGATAAATCATGCAAAAAAATGGTGGAACTTGTTTTTCAGTGGAATCTCTAGTATAGCTAGTATGCTACTTTAAACTAGAGTATACGTAATACAGAATTTGAAAGTGTTTTAGGCAAGGCTCATCTTATGTCCTTTTCGTTTCGTTGTTTGTAATTGATTACCTTATTATGCAGATTAGGTAATTTGTACTTAAAGATTTTGCTTCGTGTGACTTAACATAAAGAAAAGAGAAAGATTTCCACCGCTTTAAGTAAAAAGAACTCTGTGAGTATGCAGTGATTAAAGATAATTAAGTGAGCGGTGTAGTTATCGTATTAGTCGCATTAATTGAACTAAATCAATGAGTTGGAAACAGTTTGACTCGTTAATTCTTGCGTAAATTGTCCACTATGCAGGATTTATTTTCGGATGTCGATACATTGCGAGCGGATTTCTCTTGAGATAGAATGCGGCTGTTTCCAATTCAGGCTAACGTCGACATTTTCTCGTAAAGGGTTTTCTATATCTGCGTAATCTTCTTTTCCACTCCTTTTTAACAGTTCAGCGGAAGGGCAATGTCAGCGAATTTAGATTGTGTGGTTTCTAGTAATTCTTCGCCGGATTTTTTATAAATATTAGTTTATGTTAAAATCGCAGCAATAAACAAATCTATTGATTGCTAATATTCAGATAATAAAAGTGACGAGAATACATCCTATATGGAATTTTAAAGTATAGGGAAATTCGAAAATTATCAGCTTGATTTGCCATGTGACCGACTCTACGCTTCTTATCTTATGTTATATAAGAGTAATAATAATTTAGCTCTTAATTTCTCTTTTAACAGTGAAAATGTTTCCAATAAAATGTAACTCATTAGGTAACTCGTTGAAAATTGTTGGTACCATAACCCCTAAATTCTGTTTTCCATGCTGGTTATGATAATTACCGTAGAAAATCAATGGAAAATTATGCTATTTAAATTAAACGGAACGGAACTGTTCTTCAATACTGATTTTATAAGTGATACGAGATATAAGTAATATAAAACTGAATAACTCTGAAGTAAGAAATCTTATGTTGAATTCCACATAAATTTATGTCGAATTTACCATAGCATCATACATTTTATGTGTAACCATAACTTTTCTTGGGAATCAACCGTAACATTTCTTATTTCATTATAATGAATGATTTCTACAAAGTTTCGTCTGAGACAATGCCCTTCATCGAATTAAATGTCACCGAAGACTTAAATATTGATACGAAAAATTATTTTGTTTGTTTTGTTTAAAATGATTAAAATTTAACAAGAAAATAACAAGGATAGTGAGGATGTAAAACTTTTTTAAATGAATTAAACAGAAGAATATAGATCATAATCTTTAGAATGTCCTTCCACGAAGTACGGCCTTCCATGATAGAATTTAAATACTGTTTTAATAATACATGATAAATAACAGAAGACACATGTAACACGTATTACGGAAGGCCAAGGTGCGGAATAGTGGGAAATGCAAGGGAAGTTTACCTTTCATATAGGAGGAAATTTAGCAGCGATACAGAACACAATACAGCTAAAGTCAGTTCGAAGAAAGACATTTTGGGGGATTTGTAAGAAGATTGGAATCAAAATTAAAATACTGGGCCGACTCAAGCTCAGAGATAAAGAAAAGATCTCAAACTATCTATTTCGCCTATTAAAGTAGAGGATAATATTCTTGGTTTCCATTTCGAAGATCTTACCCAAAGGAGTAAAAACGATATATAGAGGAAATAACAGGTTGAAGTTTTCCCACGAAAACAATATAATGAAAGTGAAGGGATTACATCTGGAACCTGTGTTTTCTCATAAGTTATGAGACGAGTTTAATATGTCCTTTCTGATATATATGGCTATATTACGCAGTCTAGAAATGGAATGAGTATAAAACGTGGAATTAACAGAGCTCGTGAGAGATATGTTAGTATAGACGTTCTAGTAAGCAATTTCAACTCCAAAAAAATCTATGAAATGTAATAAATAGCAGAGGTTTTAAATTGATAAGATCCGCTGCTTCTTTGCTTCAAGATGGTGTTCGACATAGCTTTAATACCCTGAAAAAGTCATATATATCCATCAAAATTTGTTTTCAGCAGAAAATGCAATTACCCAGAGAATCGTAATAATGTCTTCCGCTCGAATAAAGGAGAATGAGCTCAATGATGTGAGGAATGAAATCTGTCATAATCGAAATATAATGCATTGGAATGGAAAATATGGCTACGTATATAAAACCCTAAATATTTGCTTCAAAAAATTTAGAGCCTCGTAACGATATTCAAGCTAGCATTTCTAATATAATTTTACTTATTTGTTGAAATTATATTTAGAATGGTTAAGCATTTGATTCATTGTAATAAACGTACTAATATCACTGAAAGCATCGTAAAAAATTTAGCAATACTTTCATACTTTGCTTTCAAATGACTGACGTATATGTCATCTAGAGTATCTTTTATCTGTACATTACAATGTAATCTCATTTTCATAGGTGGGACACATATTACTACGTAGTTAAATTATTTTTCTAATTTACATCCATTCCAGGCGTATATTTATGTTATCTTATAGTTTCTCTTGGAATTTATATGGAAAAAAGCAGGAAAACGACCGTTAGAATACTACATATATATAATAGACACTCCAGAGTCGTAATAAATTTTCCTATAGATTTGGAGTGCCTATTCTATTTTGATATTCTATGTATTCCATATATTTGATAACACACTTTTCAATGAAAGAAATTTAGAAATACTCCTTTTGTTCAATCCTAGAATAGAAAAATACCCCATTAACCCCAGATGTTACATTAACTTTTTAGTTTTCTATGATAAATATTGACTATTAAGTTTATCACGAATTTCACTGAGTAATCGTAATCGAAACGCTATGAAACAAAAAATATAAGGTTTAGGTGATTACAAAATAGTAAATTGTGCCGAAGATTAAAATTTGTTCTTAAAGATTGGATAATCAACCAAGTATACTACACATATTGATCGTCATAGCATATTAGTATAAAAATAACGTAATAGTGAGATGTCTACGAACTAAGAATATCTATAAATAAAAAAATAGGAACTGCCTTAGGGATACCATCTCTCACCAAAAGTTTAAAGCGCAACGACTTTAATTTGTTACAGAATATCGATAAGGGAAAATACAGGGCTAATGATTTGATTCCGTTTTATCCTTCCGTGTGCCTCCCCGTCTATAGACTTGATTAAACCCTTTATTTCATTGTCCTACACCTCGACTTTCCATTACCAAACGACCCTTAATCTACCGCTTGCCACATCTGTACAGCAAAGTACTGCTCTTTCTACTCTTTCTACTTCTTCAGATCCATTTGTATGATTGTACTCAAGCATAATTCATATTGTTTCCTGTACTTTCATTTAAAATTGTAGCTGTATCTTTCATTTTATTTATTTTTTATTCTATATTTGTAGTTTTATTTATTTTTTAAATTTGTTTACTTTTTGCCACATATTTCTACTGTTTTTAATCCATTATGAAGGCCTAGTGGTGTTTTAATGGAGTCCCTTTAAATAAATAAATCGACATCCTATATATCTCAAAACCAATTTTTTAATCTGCCCCCTCTAGCGTACGTACATAACTTTCAATTTTCCTGGTGCAGGATTCTACATAAGCGTCGATAAGACGGAGGGGGTGACGTCATCTGCGGACCCAAGGTCAATGTGCTGAGAGGACGACATCTCAGGAGAGAAATGTCTTAAGAGAGGGTGGATCGGAGAAACGCTTATCCCTCACCCACGCCCGCTGAAGGAAGGCCACGAATCCGCAGAGTGGGGTCGGAGAAGAATGCGACCGCCAGAGAGCGCTTGGTAAAGACACGAATTTGAAGGGAGGGCGATTGAGAGTGCTCTCACAGACAGTTCTTTACGTCACCCAAGTTAGAACTGCGTCACTCCTATGATTTGCAGCTATTTCTGCACCTGAACACACTCCTACGACAGTTTGTTGACAGGCGTTGGTTACATAAATAACTCCACGTGGTAGAAATCGATGGTTGGATTAAATGATATTTCACTGCATGGAAACACCAATAAAGGGAAGGAGCTGTAATAAATCCGAGTGAAAGTCGTTGGCAAGAATAAACGAAAGAGAGTGATAGATTACAAAATAGAGAATAGTCAACGTTACAAAAGTTATCAAAAGCACAATGTACATTAGAATATAAGTATTCTTTGTCGTTGAAAATTGAATGCTTACGAAAGTTCTTAATTTAGCGTGTGGTGTGGAAATTAAATTCAGTATATTATATGTAATATTCTCTTACCCCAAAGATGGTGGATTTTGAAATACACATTGGTTTCTTCTCAGAACTGAGGGTTTTGAAGAGGTCTTGCTATGTTTCTTAAATTGGTCACAGTGTTAGCCATTTGCTTAACGACTTAACGAGTGAACTAAGAGAAAAAACTTCGTTATTTCCACATAAGATAGAATTCAAAGACCTAATGATAGCATTTTAGCTGAATCAGATACTTACATTATATCTAATGTGGAAATTACAGTGTCTTTTTCTTAGTTCATCGTGTATTTCCACGAATTCCTGCCAGCGATGATTGGTAATAGGCTTATGGAATATTTTATGTTTCTATTTTAATAACAGCCGTGCAAATAGTTGTTTCCTTACAAAAAATAATCTACTCGATATACTTATTAATAAACTTTCTGACTTACTTATAAAACTCATATTCTTATTTATTTCAGTAACACATATGACGGTCGCAAGGCACTTCACCCAAAGCGTCTCGCCAAGGAAACGCTTCCCCAAAGTTGGTTCACCGAGGAGAATATTCATTCAGGCGTGTTACGACTGTAGAGTTTTACCATAGGTAGTAGTTGAGTGAAATATTTCCTACGTAAATGTATTACCTAGGAAATATTTCACTCAACAGATTTTTTCCGAATGGTATTCCAAGAGTTGTTTCAATCGATCTTGCTGCGCGGTCTTTGTTTACCATTCACTACCGCAAGAGAAATAGTCTCCGCGGTAAGTAATAAGAAACGTTTCACGGAGGACACTCCAAAAGATCTTGTGTCAATCCTCAGATAGTCTAAAAGATGATTTATAAATAATTATCTTGTGAGTTTTGAGATTGAAAATATAAAATCTGTAAAATTTTACGGTTTTTCCAAATAATGATTAAAATCAGTCTTCGGAACTATTCTTGAATTACAATTTAGAGAAACATCCTTCGGTAAAATATCACTTGGGTAAACCAACACCTGGCTGAAATAGTCTTGGATGAAAAGTCATGGGTGGACTGTCTCTGAGTGAAAATTCCCCATGTGATCAGTCCTTGAGCGAACTGTCTCTTGATTTGAATTTCTTTGGGTGAAACGCTCTTGAATCATTATTACAGGCATTAAAGAAAATATGAGCATTTAGACAGTTCCTCTAAGTAGAGAGGATAAAATCAAATTATAACCTTCCAACGCACTAGAACGACATGGAAATGGTTAACAATATTGAAACCATACGCTTTCTCAACTTACTATTCTGCTTCGAGAACTTAACTGAAACAATGTAAGAAAGTAGATTTGCACGATAATACACACTGCTTCTACCATTTTCAAGGAATAGTCGTTAGTCTTGAAAAGTAAAGATAATTTTATATCTCATTTTCTGTCACACGAAATTGAATTGTAACTTATGGCAAATGTGGATTTAATTATTCACGAACCAAATTTTGAAATTACTCAAGACTTTTAAAACATCTTTTCCTGAGGAATTTATCGGTATTATATATATATATATAAGTATCT
>KZ308624.1:314327-339981 GCA_000376725.2 Ladona fulva
AAATATATATATATAAGCGCTTACGAAACAGGTCGCAAATCAAAGTCCTTGCGGAAAAATGCGATGTTTTTTCATTCTGCAATATCCTCCTACAAAGTCACGCCTTCGAATATCGATTTCAAAAATTATTTTATGATTTCATTTAAAACCTCGTTGACTTTATAACCTTCTTATTTGCTACTTCATTCCTTTCCTGCGAGGTGTTTTATTCATTCTGTTACTTTTTAACTTTGGTAAACCGGAATTCTAGGAAAAGCGAAGTAATTTAAAAACTATATCGTTGGAAAGGCGAACTCAAAGCTCTTCGTGACCTTTCATGCAATTCGATCAAATTTATATTATCTCGAGGAACTCTCGCCGACTGCGCAAAGGAAAGTACTAATTTATTTCCGTAGAAAGCGTTGAAAAGGATAGCGAAGCCAAATTCATTTTGATATTGTAAGAAGTGCTTTGGGATACCGGAAACTCATTAAATGCGTTTATTTCCTTATTAAGTCTGGAAATTAACAATTAAAGGGAATGAGGAAGGGCTGAAACACCGTTTGAGGGTGGAGAGTGTTTGGCATCATTTTAGGTCAAACCTAGGAGTGAGGATGGCTTTTATATTACCGTAGCGCGAGATAAAGGACTATGAGTACTACGTAAGAGCAATTACCTGCCAAATATTCACCATAGATTTAATGAAATAAGTTATCGGGCTGCTGCATCATTTTCATGAACAATTTTTTCACATTACTCGGTGAAGATATGGCGTTAAAACAATTTTTCATGATAAGGAGTGCCATGCACTATGCTGCAAGCCGCCTTTCGGCGTGTGGCATGGAGTGCATGTACCATGGCTCTACTTCCATAATGGATTACTTTCGAGTGTAGTTAACAGAAAAAAACGAATTCTTGAATCGATTCGTTCTAGCATCTATTTCACTAATCTTCCTCGCTCTATCAGAACGGCCTATGTAACATGGAGGACGCATTATATCGGCTACATCATCTGTAAAAGTGGTTCTTTGTACTTATTTAGTAAATCATTCCCTTGTTTAAATCTTATATATTTTAAAGATTACCACTCTGCGTCCTGAAGCATTTGTGTAAGGATCTCAGTGATTCATCGTAGCAAATCTTCACAAAACGTATCGCCTTTCGCTTCACCTTTTCTAATTCCCGAATTCAACACTTGTCGGTAGGATCCTAAACACTACAAGCTTATAGATACAAAACACCAGAAATGTATGCTGCTTTGCCAGTCGCCTACGCACAGTGTAGTTCCTAAGTGATAAGAAGTTTTGCGTTCGCCTGAAGAAACCCGGCATGGATTCGATAAAAACTTAACGCCATGTAACTTGGAATGATTTTCTGCTACCGACTCAACCACATAATGGTTCAAAAGGTTTAAGGATGACAGACCATCCATCGCGGTGAACGAAATTACAATACCGTCGCTTGAGAGCAATAGCACGAATACATTATCGCAGATATGTTACAGAACTCTCTTGACAATGCATTCAACATGCCTGAATTCCACTAGAAACGTGAAGACTTGGCCTCACCATTACCATACCGAATTTGCTACGGGTCAGCAATGGATACTGTGAATAAGACGGTGATGGTTTCGAGGACGATGTCGAAAGATGGTTTCCAGTGTGTCTCAAAGAGATGGTAGATATATCGGGGTTAGTTAGGACATCCAAAAGACTGGCTTTCAACTAACTGAATAGCCGAGTGATCATTTTTGTAACAACCTGGTTCTTGAGTTCTCAGAAGAATACTCTCTTAAAATCCGACTTCATATATTCATTTCAAGTTTAATATATTGAAATGTGACATATAATTATATAATTTAATATATTAGTTATTTATAATAGTGAATATTTCCGAAAAAGGTCAGTTGGAGCAATTGGATGAGTTCGTAACTCGAAAAGTTTGTGTGTCTAAAGCCCATGGAATATTTTCTGTTTTTTTTGCTCGTATCTCCAAGTTAAGTTTGCATCTAGAGGTCATCATGGAGTAAAAAAGTTTTTTTGCCGAAAAGTTCGTATTTAGAGTGGTTAGCAACTCGAGGCACATACTAATGCATGGCCAGTTATTAATCTTTTCCAAACTTATGTGGTTCGCATTGCATCCGAAGCTAGATATTAAGTGCATAACTGATATAGACAGTATATCATCGTTGTAATGATTGTCAATGTTTAACTCAAAATAAATCATGAAACCCAGTTATTCTTTAAACGGATAAGCCATAATTGTTATTTATCCATACAAATTTAACCCCAATCTTTTGCTCCCACCTAATAAAGGAGTTAATATTCATTTTCATTTCTTTTATTTTACATATGTTACTGTATATACTAACAACTTAATCGAATAATTAGCTCTAATCGCCCCTTTATCATGGAGGAGTTACGCACGCTAAAATGTAGATATAAATTTTCGGGATATGTCTTTTTTTATTATAATTAATTTATAAAGTAATCATAATCTATATTATTAAGTAGTGTATCCACCTAAAACTAGCAGAAAAAGTCGCAAAACTTTTAAACTTTGCACGTTATTTAAATTCTACAACCCACTGAAAATAGGCATCTTTTTAATTACCCAAAGATCCCAGCCTCGATCTCAAAGGATTCAAATTTTCCGATAAAAAATGCCCATAAGTTTCATCTATTCGGGTTATTTTCACATAATATTTTTTACGAGTAATATATTTTATAAATGTATATGATATTCGTCATTAGAATGCACGGAAAGTATAATGCTTTGGGAAATAACTGAGAATATTTTGGATCGAAGAAAATAACGACTACGGTCGCCGAAATCCTTTCCGGTCAAATATTGAAAATCAAAATATTTCGCTTTGAACTCAGTAGTGTATGATTGGTCTAGCGGATGAAATTAATCAATTGGCTGATAAGCAAATCTGTCACTTTCCGTGAAACGAATAATAAACTGTGATCCCTAGATTTCAATATTTGCTTCTCCGCTTATCTTAAACCTATCTTCATCGGTTCTAAAAGAGAACTCTAATGGATTTGAGAAGGAGCTGGGGTCTTTGCATTTTACAAATGGCTGCAATGAAAACGAGTTTCAAATACATTATTCATCCTCCGTTTCCAAAATCTTCCTTATTTGAACGTACAATGCTTTCTTTGAAGGAATTATATACTCGGAACCCTGGCGATAAGGATAAATTGAGGGTAATAAAAGCTCGGATATTTTATATTTATACGTTTCGAAATAGTATTAAATTATTTTCACCCTAAAACTCGCAAATTTTCGTAACTACGCCTATAAATCAACCACCACTTAAAAAGAAATTTATGAATTTGAATCGCCAATTAACCGACTCCATTGAATTTTGGAATTAAACGAGAAGTTTTAGTGTTTGAATTAGGGTTTTGTCTTGATTTGAATAAGATAAGCCTAGTTTCGAAGGAGCATGTTTTTAAATAGATTTAGTAGATTTTTAGAGCATGCAGAATTTGCTTAAAAGTAGGCTCTTGAAAGATTTGAATAATATTCCTCATTTCAACTGTCACTGTTAAAATGCACTAAAATGTAATCTGAATAAGGCAATAAAATAAAAATAAATATAATTAATGAAGCTTCATTTGATGAAACACGTCTGTAACATTTCTCAGAGCGAAGGTTATTGAATTTCAAATCCTCCGCCATTAACTGAAAAACCTATCGTAAGAGGATGTGGTTTTTTTCGGCAGGATGAAATGTGAGGTATCTCTCCATTACTTTCTTCACTAATTCATAATGCTGCGAATGAAAGAAGCCCACGTAAGTGCTGACACATGAATAACATTTTTCACAGAATTCAGTGAGTGACCAGGGTAAATGCTGATTTTATTATGGTGAATAAAATTTTAAGGGGTCATCGATTGTAATTATGTGCATTTACCCCTGATTCGACCTCTCCTAGAACCTGCTACCAGCAAGCTGTGCGATTTAGGATCCTAAGATTAGCATCCGATGTAGAGATGACTCAACATAGAGCAGCTAGATTTCTTAAAGGAGATTTCAAATTCGATAACAGT
Organism: Ladona fulva; assembly: GCA_000376725.2. NCBI lineage: Eukaryota > Metazoa > Arthropoda > Insecta > Odonata > Libellulidae > Ladona > Ladona fulva. The sequence goes on from KZ308624.1 coordinate 318,368, forward strand.
ACTTCGGATATGATAGAGCCCCTTAGGAGGAACTCGCTTAAGGATAGAAAAAGAATTTTTCTGGCATGTATTTTCACTGACTACAACTGGCTGATAGTAGGATATCAAAATATGCTTATAAATATGTCTACTGAATCGAAATGTGGAACTTCTGAACAAAACGAACAAACAAACGCGAAAAATTCTCTTTGACTGAAAATGAGTGACAGCTGCTGGCAGTAAGGCAGTAATTGGGAGACCCGGGTTTGAGTCTCGGTTCCGTCAGACTTTTTTCATGCCCGTTTCTCCTTGGGAATTTTCCTAGGTCCACGCCTTATCCTGCCAAGTACCTGAAACCCTTTTCCTTGTGAGTGACAACTGTTTATGATATTTAATTTAGTATAATTATTTACTTGTAATTACTAAAAGTCCAGGTTAAATACTGCAGCTATAATAAGGAAAATCACGTTTGATTATAAAAACTGAATTCCAAAAATACATGACACAAACTAGTAGTAGTATTGTTAAAAGTGCTTCCACAACTGAGGTCATTTTGCACATGGCTACCCCCGAGGAATCGAGCCCGGGACCGCTTTCAAGAAGACGAACGCGTTGCCCACATGGCTATAGGAAGCCCACGTGACATTAACTTTCGCTTTAAATGACATTTTATCTCGTTGTCATGGTGAAAGTCGATTGTGACAAAGTTTAAAAAATTCTGCTTACGAAGATCCAGAATGAAATCGCAATTTCTCAATCTACGGGTATCTCGAAAAGACGGCCCTAGACACTGATATATCTTTTATCACGTATGTCCCGAGAAGTTGAAATGAGTTACTATATCGAAATAAATTTACGAATTAGAAAACGTCGATGTTCTCGATGTTTCAAGCGAATACTTTTGGGACAGGAAGCAAGAGAATTCCCGGGAAAATTTTCAAACCTGAATCCCCGTCGGTGGTATTATTTTTCAATCGCTCTATGAATTTCGTGACCCGACATTTGGAACGATTGGAATGAGCAAATACCTTTGATGAAACCAGGCGTCCCAAACGTGCCTCTAAGAGCGCGACATGTACGTATATGTTAACACAACGAGAACTTCCGGGTCGATACCACTTAAAATAAATATTAACTCTTTCGCTCTTACGACATTTGCGACTTTCCAGCGAGGAAAGCTCACGCCTTATTTTTGAAATTTTAAAGGTATCTTTTTTAATAAATTTCTTGCAAGCTTATTTTTTGGTATAGGATTTTGAAATTTATCATGAAAATGAACAACGCATTGTCGTTGACATAAAAAATTATACATGGTAAACCATTATATACTTTTATAAAAAATAATCCTTATTAATGTAAACGACTTTTCAACATAAAGCCGATATATCGGCACCTTGAGCGTTCTCACTTGTAGTAGTTTTATTCTCCGTAGATTTTGTTCTTACCGCATTCTAACTTAGTGAGGAATACACCGTCCCTAGGAAGTCTCATTCCTTCTCCAAGCCATTCATTCCTTGCTATTTGCTGATTGTGGTTCATTCCATCCTTTGGGGTGAATTATTTATCTAAATATCGTTTAAAAGCCGTTTTAAGCTAAACTTTAATCTTATGGGACCTACTCAGGCTTATATTCTTCGATTAATTAAATTTTTAAAACCTCGAGCATGCGCAATATTATAAATGAAATATTATTACCAATGCACCAAAAAATATGAAAATGCACTGAATATAAATGGAAACTATAAAAGTTCATTAAAGTATAAAAATTATATATAATCCATTGCAGCAGAAATCAATCATATCCCTCTTGAATACTCTTGAGCTCTTGGGAAAAACATCTTCATATCTTCAGCTATCCAAATGGATAATTTAAAATGACAATTTGAAATGACGTCAAAATACGTGATTCTCGCCACTAAAGCGTAAATTAATCGCAGTCATTTAATAATAATCAACCCTCTCATTTCTCATTTGGTTTGAACGAGAAAATTTATATCTCAGTGATGAAATAACACAACCTAGTACTCCCTCGATGTAATCCGATTTTCCCAATTTTTTGCTGGAGTTGAAATTTAATTATTGGAAGACCCTCTCCATTTATTAAATCACTTAATTTCCTCGTCTGATTGAATTTATCTACTATTCACCCATGCTTAAAATCTCACGAGCGAGGATTTGAATCGAAAATTTTACGATAAAATGAATCGATTTTGCCGTTAGGTCAGTGACTTCGCGAACGGACTAATTTTGTATGCCTGAATAGTTTAACCAAGGCAAAAAGAATCTATTTCCACTGAATAGATGTTATTATTCATCTTTATCCACCAGGATTATCAACTGATTTATGGATTTATGTCATAAAAACTTTTGTAATTAGTTTGTCCAAAGGAAACTTGATTTCATTGAAATTACAAATAAAAATTCGCGATTGAATTGACTTATCAAAATTTCACTGAATTCTGAATTATGGCTGACGATTGAGCGTCACAGCCTTCCGTAATTTTAACATTTGTAGGCATAATTAACGGGAAATTACATACACCAGCTAATGCCGCGCAAATATGTATTTTAAGAAAAGTATCTTTACACAATAAATAATTTCATTATGTCTGTTTTGAATTATCAAACATAATAAACGGTTCGTTTCATCTTTTTCCAAAACAAGTAATAATATTCAAGTGCATCGCTAAGTCAATATTTTTTGTCATCACGGTATTTTATCATTTCAATGACTGTGAGTTTCAAGCTTATCAATGACTTAGCTGAGCTAAACAGACGGTTAATTTGCTCAAGCAATACAAAAATGTAAATATTGTAATAAAAAAATCTTGAGCCAAAAGATGAGCGCGGGAAGCGTACCAACCTTCTCTGGGTGAGCAGAATTTTGGGGTCAATAAGTTTGATTTGTAATAAATTACCCATATTCTGTTGCACTGGAGGTTGTCGACGATTGCGAGATGACTTATTGATTATGATATTTGATTAATCTGATAACTGTGGAAGAGTTTCGATACTTTCGGCCTCTTTTCAAGATCTTGATTTACTGAGGCAAAATCGAAATTTTAAATTCCGAAGCTTGAATTTGTCAACCACGGAGTCCCTTGCAAAAAATTCAATTTTCAAAATGTGCATATGTAGAGAGCTACAAGTTTTCTTTCCTGTATTTCCCTATCCTCTTAAATAAAACTCTCCGGATATAAAGTACGGTGAAGAAGTGCTGTGTTTTAATAAGTAATATTAATTTTACTCCTAGTTGGAAAACGGTGTCTCTTCCAAACACTCACAAGCAAGGGGGCCTAAAGGATGCTCGTCGGGGACACCAAAATATCTCTGGCCATACCCGTGTATAACAGCAATTTAGAATAGAATAGAATTCGGCGTTATTTCGGTCAAGATTGAGACCATAATTGAGACCCTCTTATGGCTTATCCTTTGCAGTTTTAGAAAATAAGAACATTAGAATATGATGTAATAAAAAAGAAGAAACAAGGAAGAAAATGGTGGGTTAAGTAAAAAATATAAGTGAAACACTTCAGAAAAAATGTCCACTACAGTAAAACACCCACGAGAAAGGCAGCGTGAAAAACTTGCATAATCGGAAATAGCTAAATTTAAAGCGTATTAGCAACTGTACTTTTGGGAACTGAAAAAAAAAACAATGACAATCAAAAGTGTATAACTTTATGTGAAAGAAAAATGAGGCAAAAATTGAACCTGCGTCTGAAACCTTTTCCTAACGCTTGTTTTTCTATCGTAGCCCTTTTTAACAAATCGTATCGCCTTGCTGTGTTCGTGGGTCCACGTTTCATCCACTGGATCCCATATGCTCGCCACATATTTTAGATGGGGCCTGAGCAAAGTGAAATAGCATCGCTCTCTAACCTTTTCATCAGATCTACCTACAGTGCGCTTTATAAAACCAAGATTTTCAGTTTCTTTCACCGCAGGCTTTTCGAATACGTGTGCTCCAGTTTAAGTTATTCGTAAAAGTGATTCAGAGATATTCAACTGATCCGACTATATTTACATTCATTCCGCTGACTTTGTACGGGTGGTTTTGACGCAGTTGTTTCCATCGGAGAAATTCACTACAGAGCATTTATTTAAATTAAGATATAGTTGTCATTTTTTGCACCACTTTTGAATATTAACTAAATTGTTTGATAGTGAAATGCTATCTTCGTCGCTTGATGCTTCTCTGTATATTACCGAGTCATCCGTAAATTCCCGCGCATTGCTATTAATCTCCTCGTTCAAGTCATTGATTATATCAAATCTCATGAACGAGATTTCTCGTTCTAATATCGTGTATGTTTTCCTAGTATATTCATTTCACAGCAACATCTGACTTCTGAACCACGCAAGATTTCACTAAAAAATTGATTCGCTACATGATTTAGTGGAAATTGGAATTTAATTTTTAATAAAAATATTATATTTTTAATAACATAATTTGAAATTTCGTAAAAATGCGGAGTCAAAAAAGTTCAGACTTCGTAAAACAATGTGATGTAGATTTATGATATACCATCATCTTGAAAAATATAATTGTAAAACTCTGTCTCTGTATCTAGGTATTAGCTGTAATTGTAATACTCCTAATGCCCTTGACAATATGACATTTTCAACTAATATCTCACAACAAAGCGTCATGGATGTGGTGAATCACTAATAGTTTATTTTGAAAACAAAATTAATGTGGTCAAATGTAAATTCGTGGAATTTCACAGGCATCTTAAAAGAAAAAATACTTTCTACGAAGTATTTTTTCTTTAAAGATTTTTATTCTTATCAAGAACTCAATACATTTGACTCATAACGCCGAGTAATCCATGAATAGCGAACTTGGATCCAGACACACTTTCCGGCCGGGTGCATCGGGGCAGTAAATTTGCAACATGGGAAATCGCTCAAAGGTACACAAGGCAGGGTCCAAGGAAAACAGGGCGGAGGTGACTCGACCGGAGCATAGATGGATTTGGAACACCACTGGTCGTAAAAACCATGGCGTCAGTGAACACACCTTAAGAGATGTTTGGTTAGCACATATCATTACTCCCTAGTGGAAATTGGTGAAGACAGCCCTCGAAAAAGATGGGTTCATGGACGAAAGCCGAATGTTTGGCAACGTTAGAGCCGTTATTACGAGTAAACTCCGGGAATATTTACAAATAATGATTTAAGATTATTACGGAAGATGGTAGTATGAGAGCAAACTCCACCCTTTACCTTTAGGTGGTCTCGGCGGAAATATCTTAAAACCTCCATCCTGTTTTTAAGAGTGTTATTGTTTAAAAATAAATGCAGTAAGGCTTTTTGACTTAGAGGTAATCACATTCAATTCTTATATAAACAAACACATAGACTAGGGATACCTAAGGTTTAAAAGCACTCCATAAGCAAAAATTCCGGCTAGCGGAACTCGCGCTAAGAGACAAACGGGAAGCTCCGGATTACCGATTTCTGGGAAGTCTCAATGATGATTTCATAGGCAAACACTTCCTCAGTGGAGACCCCCTGAAGACAGAGGCTTTATCTCTGAAATGGGCCTTCCCAGAAATTGGTAATTCGGGGCTTCCCGTTTGTCTCTTATGTATACCTCCCAGTTAAAGTGGTAAGTATTAGTTCAGAACTGTTTTCTACAGTGACAGTATAGAGAATATGTCATGAATTCGCAGCAGTTTTTTTACCGTTTTTGATTTTGGTCGATAAAATCATAAAACATGAAAGTTTCCGTAAAAGGCTGCGTACGTTTGATTTTTGAAGGTCACCGCAAAACATGTTTCCCTTATGGCGGGCCTATGTTTCCCTTTTTTCTTAATATTACTTTCATATTCTGAAAGGAGTGAGTAGAATAGGTAAATAATTTGAAACTGGTCTATAGCGGAACCGCAAGATGTCAGAAAATGTTCCATTATTGACAGGATTCCGTAATATACAGGTAAGAAGTACTGGATAGGGATTCCTTTCCCGCAGCTCGGAAACGAGAAATATTTCCTAAATGAACAAGTTTCCGCTATAAATAGATTCCGATATAGAGAATGTTCACTGTGTTACAAAATAGCAAGTTAATACAGAAGTCACGCAATAAAAACAACGCCATAATGTGGCAGATGAACAATTTAAAAGGAGTTAATGACTTAGCATCGCAGCTGTGCCCATTAAAACAAAATATAAACAGCAAAAATAAGAATTAATTAACACATCTGAAAGTAGGCGATCTTTTCAGTCACATTGTTCCCGTTGCTGAAAAATTGACATTTATTACTCCAGATTTGAGACCCAGAAATTGTAATTATTGATTTGGATCGGATTTGTGGTTTGTTTTGTTGTGATTTGGATCCGAAATTATAAAAAAATTGATTATTGTTCATGTTTTTTCACTTAGATTCTCACATACACTTGGGTGGAATAAATCTTTCACATAATTAAGGGCTACGTTTTCAAATACAATTTAAAAACATTTCCTGAAGGCTTTTCAAATGAAACATGAGTCGATATTTGATCTTCAGTCGGTATGTTTGAAAATAATAATAGTATATATAAGCTCTAGTAATGCCCATAAGATCAAATGTCAATACAAGAAAGTACGTGTTCGCAAAAAAAATAATAAAAACGCTACAATGACAATACAGAATAAATACAATTCAAATTGCGAACAAATATTATATAATACGTAAAGAAACAGAGGGAAATCAGTCGTAATTAAAGAAATGATAATTCGACTCTTATTTTAGAAATATTCTGCCAAGATGGATAATTTTAAATCGTAGATATAAGAGAACTGAAAAAACTTTATATTTTGTACACGTGTGGAAAAAGTAAAAGGTTTTTTTTTTCGATTCTATATGTCTCTCCACGAAGTATTGCCTGAACATATCGATCTTCTGACGATACATCAAATACGATCGGTGGCAAGGAATTGTTTTTACCTTGTAATAATTAAATACTAACGAGTATTTAGCACTTTCATATGCCTTTTAAAAACTATGTAAAGAGAATAAAGTGCGTATCCATGAACGTACTCACTTCTTTAACTCAGTATCCATAATTCGATTTTGAATTATTTTTGAATTTATAAAATTATTTAGATTTGACAGCTTACATTTTTCATGGTAAATTTTAACCAAATTTTTTAAGCAGTAATTGGAGTAACAATTCTTTCCGATGACCAAGGCTTTCTTACTGACGAATATACCTTCCGGCATACCTCAACCCTTACCTCCCTCCTAAAAAATGTTTTCCCTTAACCTCCAAGCACAGCTCCCTCCTTACTTTCTGTACCTGCACACATCCCAAGTAAATCTAACTCAGCCCTAAAATGTATCATATTTATTTTTTGACGACTGTATTAGGAGAATACAAGGAAACAACTCTTACTATTAACCTTTCAAGTCACCCATACGAGTTTTTGATAAAAGCTATTGACATTGTTATACTATTCACTGAAATGAACTTATTGAAAAAGAAGTATTGAGGAAGTAAAAAGAGTATTTCCTCATGTTAATGCAACTGAATTTTAGGGAAAGGTATCAAAAACACAACAAATGAGGATATCGCAAAGATGTTAAAAGGGCGCATGCATTTTGTATACAGCAATATCAAGAGGAAATCATGATTATTATCTTTTCGGCATAAACAGATTCATTCGTGGTAGAATCGTGAAGATAATCAATAAAAACTATAGGAATAAGAAAGTTTAATATTTTTCGAAAATCGATAAAACAGCTAGGAAGAACGAAAATGAAATAGAATTTCTTTTGATTAAGATAGAATGATAATTGACGGACAACTTATTGAATAATGAAAATAAAACTTCTCATACACTTACACCTCTGCTATTGGAGTGCACGAGAAGTTTAACTTCCTTATTTATGGCCTTCCACGAGGTAATGCTTTTTCATATTAAGATTTAACTTAATAAATGTATAAGAGAATAAGAAAAGAATAGCTCTCAATGATATTGACTGAGTTTGAATTAATGAATAAACTCTTCAATAAGGCAGGTTATGCCGAGTTGGACTCTCTTCCATCTGTACTCAATTCTCAGCACATAAGCTAAATTCAATATTTAGATTTAAAAGAAAGAATGCAATGACAATAAAAGAGATTTGGGTTTGTGGGGAAAAATCTTCTCAACTGAAGAAGATAAAAAACCTCCTGTGCGCGGAAACAACCAAGGAAGGGGACGAAAAATACCCGCGAAGACATACAGTATATAATGTAAAATAAAGAAGAAAATTAATAAAAATAAATAAAATTACTGCAATGCATCAAATTAATACTAAAACAAATTTTAAAAGGCCATAGTCAAGTGTATACAAATTATACATTAGTGATATATTTACACTTTATATTACTATTTAAATCAATGTCATATAACTCGTAAATATACGTAGATGTTAACACGTAAGGTTTGAATACATCACGCACATAGTCAAATTTTATGCTTAAATCTGAGGTCAACATTAATATATCGTGTGTGTAGTCAAGATAAATGTATACAGTGCACCGGTAAGTTGTATTTTACACACAGTCGATAGGTACTTATACTGATAAGTGATTGTTTATGAGTTTCCCCTTCCACGACTCATTAAAATGCACAACCCCTTGTATATGGATTTTCCACATACTATCCCATCCTCGGAACCCAACTAAAGTAATCTTCAAGATTTTAGTATGCCTTGTTTATGGAAACTCAATCCATTCCGCGATTCCGTCATAAAACCACCGCCTCGAAACCATGTCATTTTCCATTCCTCAAACCTCTTTGTAACTGCGAAAATCCGCTCGAATTTGAATACCCCGGAGCCCCCTCACGTCGAAACCCATTTAGTCTCGAAATAAAGATGAGCATCTAAACTCTCTTCATCCTTAGGTTTCTGCGTCGCAGTCCATAACGAACGTTCTCATCGCCTCCGAGCCACTGGAACTCTTTCTCGCAAGCTTAAGACCCTCCGCCCCTCGTAGGAAGGGGGAGAAAGCAACGAACCGTGATGACGTGTTTGTGGCCCCATTTGACTGGACTAATTTTGGCCTCCTTCCTCCAGAAGTCCTTTAAAAGGGAAGGACGTAACATCAAAACGCTCTGGTTCCAGCAGCGGCGGAAGATGCTTCCCATTAAGAGTGTTTTGGCGGTTGCGGGGGACAGATGTCTGTCCGCTTTGCGAGCAAAGATGCGGTTTGTTGACGTCCACAAAGGCTTCCACAAAGATGCTTAGTGTTGACGAAAGCGCCAGCGCGTAAAATGTGGAACGTGATTTCAACGTGATTTCGTAATCTCTGTCATAAATATTTTAAGATGATTCGACAGTAGCGACTAAGCCCAACTCATAATGAGGTGCGAAATCTTTTTTGGCGAGATTTGATGGTTACTCTCTCTGACTTGCTAAAAGAAGAAGCACTTGGTGTTTCCCGCTATAACATTTTTGATTTAATACCATGGTTATTTTAGTAGTGTAGTAGTGCATTTTAGCCTTTATATCTGCGAAGTTTGACGGAATGTTTGAAAGTTGTGAAAAACCCATGGCACCATATGCTTTCTTAATGCGAATCTTTTTAAACTATGATTCTAAGTGATGCGTTTCACAAGGAATTTTGGAGATCAAAGTTCTCGTAAAGATTAAAAACGCAGCAGGTACTTATTGTGAAAGAGATTATTTTAGTTAACTCTGAAAAGTACCTTAAAAACACGTAGAAGGCTTTATAAATATGTAATACGGTTTAGAACACCCCTCTGTATATTTTAGGCAGAAATTAATTTGCATTCGCATATTTGCATATTTTTATATTAACTATGATGTAAATAAAACTGCCAATAAAGCACGACATAACTAACCAAGTTAACATAATTAATAACAAAAATTATTGCTATTCCATTCGGATCAGCTGCACGACTTCATCGTGCAAAATATTACACCTTTCCTCAATCCTTATCATAATTAACCATTCTGTGATTATTCTAATGTATTCAAGATTGTAAATAACTTCTTATCCTTACATAAAATTCATTTTTTAATCATCGTACTCCATCAATTACCGCTTTCTTCAGACTTGTGTCCAACTGCGATGGAAAAAGTACAATTAAATAAATAGAATTTGTAATCAAGTCATTAGAATGTAAGACCAACTTTGAAATCAAATTTGGATCCATGATTTAAATGAAAATGAGATAATTCCGTATTTTTAAGGCTCTTTATAATTTCAAATAATTTACTACATTACAGTTCCTGTGATGTTTAAGCTGAGTGGACGAATTGAACATGCTACCCGTTCGCTGAATAAGAAAGACAAATAGATGGACTTAATACTGCAAAATGTTTTTATACTCCCAATTATCCCCTAGTATTTCAAGGAAAGTCAATTCTCTTTTTAGCCAAAATGAATTTAATATTTATATAATATTCTCCGAATAAATTTTAGCCAGATGACACATGGAAAACTAGCTCTCCTTCTGAAAATGTCATGTATTTGGAAAACTGAGAGCGACCTTGTTAGACTGCGGCAGGAGGTAAAAACTTCTCGGTAAATATTTTTGAAAATGAAAATAATTATTTTGGACTGAAAAAATTAAAATTTCCGAAATAATCCCTTTTTCCATCGCTTTGACAGACAATTAATTTTTCATTTCAGTCCCGCGATGTTTTTGGCTTTATTTTTTTCCCCAATTACTGGAATTTGATGGGGAAATCGAGACCAGACCGCACCCTTTACCACGAAAAGAAACGTTTTTCGAATGGATGTTTTTCAAAATCGCACCGATTTCTACTCAAAGTGGAAACACGTGCAGCCATTTCGCAACAACTTTTACGCTTGCTCCGGGCTACGAAAATACAGTAAACGGAAACCATTGCTCTCCGGAGATTGTTTTGATGGTGCATAGAATCGTCTCCAGCTTTTTAGTGACTAAGGATGGTAAAGTTCTAGTGAGTCAACTTTGAAAGTGGAACAAAGGCATGGAAAATGTACACAGGAAAAAAGTTTAACTTGCAGTCTTCAGAAGTTGCAAAAGAGGAAAGTTTCAATTGTAAAGTAGTATGTTTAGATTCAATTTTTTACTTATATTTTATACTCCAAATACATGGAAAATATGGGTAAATGGAAAACTGTTTATAAATACTGAGGATTTAAAAGTGCACTCAGTGACTGAAAATTATGTAACTTTTTCATGGGTTCAGTGGCCACGATTTCGTGGCCATTTAAAGCGTTTCTACCTTCTCTACTGTCTCTAATTTGATGAACGAGTGTAAAAATATAGAAATAGAATTAGAGATTTTTTCACTTTATATGGTAATCATTGTATTGAAAATATTTTATTTTGTAACAATTTAAATATGTACGAGTTTATATGTTGCATTCACTGTAATTATGTAATTATTGTTTAAATTCTGTACCGTCCACGGGAGGTTTTTGGAATGATTTTCTCCCGTCTTTGGGCGAACGCGAAATATATCTCGTAATTATTTTTCTTACCCTTGACCGTTGACACCTGGTCCTCCCACCATTTTGCAACGTTTTACTATTAAATAAATAAATAAATTGCGATGAAAAACAAACGTTCTGCCGAATTAAGTAAAGAAAGTTCTTGTGAAAATACGATCTTGCGTAAGGGTCGGTCCAATTAAATTACTTAAAACTCTCTTATTTTACAGAGCTCGTGCACAAGTCAACCCATGATTTTTCTGTTTATTTCTGTTATTATTAAGTAATTCCTAGTCCTATATCTCGATGCATTGCAGCAAAAGATAAACACAGGAAAGGGTATAGAAAAATGATATTTCCTCTACTTATGTCTAGATAGCTATTTAGGTAAAGGTAAAAATATATATATTTTAAAGGATAATGCTTGAAAATGGCATTCACTTCAGCCTCTCCGTACTGAATGTTATAAAAAGTGATATTTTTGTCAGTGTTATTTTCCGTACTTTCTGGCAATATCTTTTCCTTATTAATACATTACCATAAGTCTGACGCGTTTATTAATACGAAATGGAATTTTTCTCACAATGTGTTACTCGTATAAATATATGCGAATCGTTGAAATACCTTGGTTTAGGATACCACTGAAAATGTTACGATAAAAATCGCTACCGTATCGCTGTCAATGGGGTTAAATTAATAATTAAAACAAATCTGCTGTTCTCATTCGAGCATCGAGTATTAAACCATTAAATCTGTTAATGAATAACAAAGAGAAGGAACTGAAATCGAAATGACACCTAAATTACCGCAAACGGTCGAATACGAACTTTTCATAGCATTGCGGATTGTGGCCAATTACTAAATGAAAAAAATCTATGAAAACATATTGCAAAAGTGAGTATTTTGTACAATATAAAAACTGAATTTAAAAATTTACTTTTGTGGTGTCATATCACTGTGATTTTATTGATATACTTGGGGTACATAATATCAGAATTATATGAATCCCTTTCATAGCGACCAAATGAGGTAATTATTTTTACATCACTTTATTCTGAAATGCATCTCTTCTTCTTATTTATCTATTAATTCTCGGGAACATCTTAAATGTGTTTCTCCCCAAGAATTAGCAATGTGGCTTTTTCTTGAAATACATAGAGAAATTCAGTCAATTCTTTTTGTTTTTATCAGGAAGGCGAAGTATAAATATTTCAGTTATCTTTCCTTATAAATTACGAAATTGGAAATAACTTTCAACAGTTTCAGCAATTTACCAACAATCAAAAAATGAGATACAATACGATTCGCTCTAATTGGAACAAAATGACAGTTGCGATTCCATAATCATAACATTTTCAATCAGTATTAACTATTTTTATCCATTGACCCGCGGATTTCTTAGTAAGGAAGTCTATAAACTCGGAGAGAGCAAAACTACGGGAGTTCAAAAAAGGTTCTCACAGACAACGATGTGCGCCAACTCTTGCAAAAGAGGCAAGCTCAACTTATTTGTTACTTCGAATCCACTTTACGAAGTAATTTCCCGCCCTAAGTCATTCCATTAAGTCTCTCTCCTCGACCGAAAAAGCAAATTAACACCAAACTCAGGTTAATAAAGTCAAATATATTACCAATTCTGACATACGCGACGGTAATATGTTGCAACACCATTAGCAAAAACTTAAACAAACTCACCATCTTCTACAATAAATGTATACGACTAGCAGTGTGTAGCAACAAATTAGTTCCACTTAAAGAAATATTATGCCATCTCCGGACTCCAAAATTCTCAGAACATTTACTCACCATGTGTAAAAAATTCTCTAGGAAATTGCAAACCATCAACAACCACTTAATAGAACATATATGGGACTATACACCAACTGAACGTCGGAGAATGAAGAGGATCAAGGAACCCAAACGAATACTTACTCTGCTTGAGTCACACACCAAGAGGAAACGAAAAAAAAGCTGTAAATAATTAGTCTTAGTTATGCCTGCATTATCTAGTTTAGTGTAGGTTAGGTTAGGTTAGATTACTTCAAATATTAGAGCATATCTCCACTACTTCCTAAAATAACAAACAATTCCAATCTTTGCACCAACTTGATACATCGCTTAGGTCGTTCTGTTGGATACTGATATCACCATCTGATACAATTTCGCTGTATGTAAGAGTACCATCAGTAAGTAATCTAACCATCCTGTTTACATTATCCACCTGGTGTTGATTTAGACGAGAAACAAATTGCTCCTAGAACGCTTCCCTGCGGAACGCATACTTCATCGGATGAAGCATTGTCCAACATAACTCGCTGAGATCTGTTTTTGACAATGGACAATTAAATAGTAAGACAAGTTGATGAACAAAGACTAATGCACTCAAAAAGATATAGATACATACAAAAACACAATGATTTGGGTTGTGTGGAAAAACTCCTCAAGTGAAGATTTATGGAGAATAACCCACGATGCGAGAAAACACCCACACAAAAAGGGGGCGAGTAAAACTGCGAAAACACGGGTTTAATAAATAAACTATAACTACTGAGAGATTCAGATTATATTCATCTGCTTGATTTGATATTCAACAACACAATTCCTTCCTCTTGGTTAGTTGGATTTTTGTCAGTACGTGATATGAACGCATCATTACCAAAAATAACACAATGTTATTATGTGTGATACTTGGTGTTTGTATAATGCATGAATTTTTCTATCTACTTCATAGAAGGGTTTTTGAAAGTAAACTTTCAAAGCAGCACTCGATATTCTCATTTGGTGAATTGAACCATGCAGATCTACAATCTTCAGTACGTCATCCGTTCTTCCATATATTTTTATCCATATTTATCGTCATCCGCTCTTCCATATATTTTTATTTCCAGGTGATGGTACAACCATTTGTTGTAACATAGCCTGGACATATTAGTGTATATCCTATTAATTTAATCTTCAAATAAATGACGATCTTCTTGGCTAATTAATTATATTATAATATAACTTTATATTTTATTTACCATTAATAATAAAATTAACGCATCTGACAATAAATCCAATGTTCATACTATGCTCTATATTCAAATTCCTTTTATATTCAACTTTAATTAACAAAGAATAATTATGTTCTGGTATTTGTAGTGATAATCAATTTGGTAGTTTCTTCTTCTTCTTCTTCTTCTTCATCGCCTTTTCCCATGTGGTATGGGGTCGGCATTGCCACCATGACCACCAATTTTGTAGTTTCTACTATTCTTTAATTATTAAATTATATATTCACTCTCTCCTTCAACTTTCGTAGGTTTCTCACACTCCCCTTCTCTTTGCGGGTGTTTTCCTACAGTGAAAACATTTTTTCTGTGACAAAAAATTATTTTTTCCTCCATAAAACTATTCTATCATTCCATCTTTTATTTAAATTTCCCCTAATCCTGCTCAAATCTGTATGAATTGTAGTTTAGAATCTTATATTGTTATACAGTAATTTTTGTACTAAATTCTGAGACGGGTTAAATGGAGGATAGGACTTTTTAGTCTCAGATTCGCTTAATAAAGTTTGTACTGCATTGTATTTCTTATGCCGGAAATTCCAAGAGTTCCAAACGTCGCAATTAGTTAGGCAACTTTGTCAAATTGTATTGAACGACGAGAAGAATTGAGAGCGGGAAATTTTCTCGTAGTCTGAGCATTCTGTCTACTTCCCTATTATTATATTATTATATTATTATATTATAGAAAAAATATCTTTCGCCCTTTCCAGCGCAAACGGAGAAATTTCCCGCGCTTATATTCCTCAGGTACGCAATGCTGCTCGTTCCCCGTTGCCCTCTTTTCCGACAACAGATGCTAAAGTGACCTAGTTAGATAGGGCCTCTTTGCAATCGATCAGACTTCCGCTCTTCAGATGCGAAAACAGCCCTTTCCAACTCTCTTCTAATGGACCCCTTAAGTCTCTCGAAAACACTCTCATTTTCCCTTTGCTTCTTCGCTTCTCTTTCACTTGCTCTCACTGTGTACTCTGCTTTCCCTCTTTAACTAATAACGTTGCTTACTTTCCGGCTCGAATCTTTCTCTTTCTCCCACGCTCTGTGTGCCTCTCTCTCTTATAAACTCTTTCAACCCATTCTTTCTATGTCTTCCATGCCACGTTATCTCCTCGTAGAATCAGCAGTTTAAAAATAATGGAAAATAAAATTTAATATACTCCCTAACGAAAATTACACCACGGTAGAAGATAATATATGGCATCTAAATATTACCGTGCGTACGAAGATTATAGCAATACGAAATACACACATACAAGCGTCTTTACTGGAAAAATTAGTACGGGAGCTCAATAGAAAGACTTGGCACTTTATTTAGAAACTTTATTGCACGGACGGTTTCGCAAGCGTACTTGAATTTTGGTGATTTCTTACCACGAAGTAGTACTTGCCTTCAAGTATCGATTTCATTAGTACAGCAATATATTTCATACTTTTAACTCATTGTCAAATGAGTTAAATAGTATATGCATAATACGCACAGCATTTTATGTGGCACACTTAAAAGATAAAAACTAGAAGCTATGAGAAGGTAAAAATATGGTAAATATGAAAATGAAGCATTGTTTTTGTGGAGCACAATAACTGTGGTTCTATGCGAATACATGATATATCTCCAATTCAAACAAACACCCACAGCCAAAAAGGAAAGTGGTAAAGACTGTTGCACGGGATATTTCAAATGTACCTTATATTAATATATATATACATACATACAAAAGACATATTTGGAACTCGCAACTCGCGGATAGGCAAGCGGGTAGCGCGTTTACCTATGGTGAAACCGGAGGTTTCTAAAAATAAGGTTTACCCCGGTGTGGGCCCATACTTGCGATATTAACTCAGCTGAAGAAATATATTTAACAATACTACTCAGGATGTCTGAATATGAAATAAGTTCATAAATAAATTGATCATCGTCATTAATGAAATAAATTCATCATCAGGGAATTAGAAAACGTCAATTAATACGTGGGAAAATAAATAAAATTCGTTATTAAGAGCAAGCCAAGCCAAAATGTAGAGTGAAAGAAATCGAGGAGGCCCCTGAAATTCTACATCTACATCTACATAAGTACCCTGCAAGCCGCCTTCCGGCGTGTGGCAGGGGGTGTAAACATCAAGAGTAGAATTACTTCTTTAATTTATTGTTACCGCGTATCATTCGCGGAAAAAATGAGTCCCTAAAGCGACTTGTCCTCGCGTCTATTTCTCTTATTTTTCGCTCACTGTCGGATCGGGCAAAGTAGCAGGGGGGTCGCATAATATCAATTACGTCATCCGAAAATGTATTTCCTCTGAATTTATCTAACAATCGCAGCCTAGCTTCTAATCTCCTTTCTTTCAAGGATTCCCAACCTGCGTCTGTGAGCATTTGCGTTACACTTGCTTCTCTATCGTAGCACTTTTTAACAAAACGTATCGCCTTACGCTGCACTTTCTCGAGTTCGCGAGAGTTCGTTTCATCCGCTGGGTCCCATATACTCGCCGCATATTCCAGATGGGGCCTAACTAACGTGAAATAGCATCGCTCTCTAACTTTTTCATCGCATCTACCTACAATACGCTTTATAAAACCGAGATTTTTAGTTGCTTTACCGCATAATTTTCGAATGTGTGTGCTCCAGTTTAAGTTATTTGTTAGGGTGATTCCAAGATATTCTACTGAGTCGGCTACATTTAAATTCGTTCCACTAATTTTGTACGGGCGGTTCTGACTCAATTGTTTCCCTTCGAAGAAATTTACTACAGAGCATTTATCTACATTAAGATCTAATTGCTATTCTTCGCACCACATTTGTATATGAGCTAAGTCATTTGAGAGTGAAATACTATCTTCGTCACTTGATATTTCTCTATATATTACCGAATCATCCGCAAATATCCTCACATTGCTATCGATCTTGTCGCTTAGGTCATTGATATAAATGAGGAAGAGTAAAGGTCCGATTACGCTGCCTTGAGGTACGCCTGAAGTGACTCTGAATTTATCCGAACTAACGCCATCAAGTACCACATGCTGTTCTTTCTCGTGTAGATCTTCCACATTCACACAATTCCATGCACAATGAGTATTTGGTTAATAGTTCACACCTACAGGCCAGGTACTAACAATTTATTATTATTTTTTCGAGTAATTTATGATACTAAGACATTAATGTTGTCAATTTACAATACATATAGTTTCAACTTCTATTTAAGGTTGCTAAATTCCAACAAAATCACCATAGCTGAGTGACAAGGAAATGTAGGATACTTTTTAAAATCGATTCTATTATCTTAATCAGAATAATTCAAATGAATGGTCGAACTTGGGAGTGACTGCTTTAACTACATGCAGTATCTTAGGTAATTAATTTTACTCTTTTGACATTGTCGAAAAAGTTTGAAAATTTTACTTACTTAAGTGTTCTACCTTTCGGTAGGTCCATGAGCCCTAATATTCCTTATTTATTGCCTTTTCCTTCGTTACCTGGTAACTTACCCCACCATTTATATCATCTAACATATTTTGCCTCTGCCTTCCCCTCTGCCTTTTCCCTTGCATTCTACCCTCTATTACATTCTTCAGCAATCCCTTTCCTCTCAATATCTGACCCACCCATTTCTTCTGTCGGCGCTTAATTACTTCAATTAAAACCCTTTCCTCCCCAACCATTTCTAGCACCTCTATGTTTGGTTTTTTATCCACCCAGCTCACCTTTTCCATTCTACCCCTCACCCACATCCCAAATGCCTCCAATCTTTTGATGTCCTCTTATCGTAACGTCCATTTTTCACACACATACAGCAAAACACTCCATATCAAGGATTTTACCAGTCTTTTTCTGATTCCTTTACCAAGACCCTTAGTCATCAATTCCCTTCGCTTCACAAATGCTTTCTTGGCTAATGCTACTTTTTTTCGAACCTCATCTCTATACCAAGGTAGAAC
Organism: Ladona fulva; assembly: GCA_000376725.2. Taxonomy (NCBI): domain Eukaryota; kingdom Metazoa; phylum Arthropoda; class Insecta; order Odonata; family Libellulidae; genus Ladona; species Ladona fulva. The sequence goes on from KZ308624.1 coordinate 336,746, forward strand.
ACTACCCAAGTACGAGAATTTGTCCACCTCTTCTAGTTTTTCCCCATCCACCCTGGCCGTTAATTTAGCCTTCTTTCCCTTAGTGAATCTCATTACCTTAGTTTTACTTACGTTAATTTTCATTCCATATTCCCTTGCCTTATCGTTTAGTGCATTTACTAGTATTTGTAAACCCCTTTCGGAATCGCACACAATAGCTTTATCGTCTGCATATCTTACTGACTTTACTACTTTCCCTCCAACTATCACTCCCTTGCTTATTTCTTCCCNCATTACCTCCACATTTAACTAATAATTTATTTTAATGTAGGCTGAAGTAGTATGTTAGAGTAACCTAAATAAAACCCATTATCCAATATAAAATCAATATTAAGACTACCATAGTGAATGACATGACATTTTGTCAGTATGCCAACCCATGTAAGAAACAGATTAACTCAAAAGAACTTTAAATTCTTAATATTAATGATTCGTCATGTTTACACTGATGGGAAACGTTCTAGATACAGTTATTCTTTCATACTTATGCTAATCTTCTTCTAAGATGAATTTCGTGCAAAAATACAGATAAAATGGGTCGACAAGAAATTGTTAGTAACGTTGCTTAGCTGCGATGACATTTGAATTAAGTAATTAATTAGTTAAGTTTAATTTCAACGTTATGGTAGCCGTCTGTTTACAATTCTGGGAGAAGGCAAAGTCTGAAGGCACGCTGTCACTTGTAAGGATAATTAACCAAGAAGAAAATGAGATTTATTTTCCCCTCAATTTGAGACCTCGTTTCTCAACTTTTTTATCCCAAGGATCCTACATTAATCTCATGTTGTCAAGCGCAATCTTGTGTAACAGTGCCATATCAAGGAAGATAACAACCTTATGATTCCCTCTCAAGAGATAATTCTTATGACTCCTTTCGTCTACGTTCTACACGTATTCAGGTATATTAATATGTGTAGAACGAGTAGGCCAAACTAGTAGAAATAAATTTTTATTCTAAGGAAAATATACGGATATTTTCTTCATGAACTCATGGATCCTGTTAAAATTTCCGCTCTATCGCCGATCACCGTGTCCATTATCACTCACTAATAAAAAACGTTTTCACTTATCTTTAGTTGGTTAATTGAATTGAACTTTTTGTTCAGTTTAAGTCGTGGACTCACATCTAAGTTTTAGTTTAATTGGGTAAAAGAACTCCACTGAGGTATCTTCGGTCTATAGCACTGGAATTTGATCTCCTGGGGTCCGCAGGCTCCGGCGAACTGTCCAATCTGCTGAATCTTATCGGTCTCTTCTATCTCTCAAGGGGACTCGTTTAGGAGGAACTCGGCGTAAAAGTCACTGGCTTGTTAAATTCGACTTTCAATTAGTCATTCCCGTGATGATTCCCGTTTATTTTGCGTAAAAATTAAGCTATGACTTCGGAGCTAACTTTGCCATACCCTACGTTCACGAGTTCAAATATTTTCTCGAATGACGTTGTTTGCTTGTCCCTTCTTCCTCTCGTCCATTATACACTTCCTCCTTGTCTCCCGCTGCCTATCTCTTTCTCTCTCATAAACCCCTTTTCGCGCCTTGCGCATTACCCCTTCAACTGCTTCACTTATCGCCTGTGGCAATGGGCTTTCTCTATGTCGGAGGAAACTGGGTTCCAGACTCGGGCAAGTGGATAACTAGATTCTTGAAATTCAAGGACGTGAGTTTCTTTTGAGGTCAGAGTTATATATCACCTCAGTGAAGAGCAAACATCGTTGCTTATCTTGGGGTCCCTTTGCCTTAAATTGGGGGCGTAAACTCCCTGTTTGCCGGAGCCTATGGAAATATTTAACTACGGCAGCTTCAAACTTTGATTTTCAGTGACGAATCTTGATGAATTTACTTTCTCAAGGAATTTCGTCAGCATTTTAATAACTTAACAGGACAGTGAGTGACATTTATCTCACACATTCTTCGGCATTATGCTGGAAATTAATTATATCGATATCCGAAGACGTAACTTCGTGGAAAGACATTTCAGAATGAAAGAAACCCTGTGTCCCTTTCCCCGTGGAAAAGTACAAAGTGTCTTTTATTCAGGAAATTAATTGGTAATGAATTTAGTTTCACTTGATGGTCAACTCCATTATAATTTGCTGTGATATATGTTGTAATGATTTCTACTTTCTTTTGGTATATGATAGGATTTTCACTTACACCTTCCTCGTACTTTTTCATGGCTGTGGTAATTTGAAAATTACTGACGTATAAATTGTGCGGAGTAATGAGATTCATCGTTGTCACTCGTTGTCGAATTCTTTAAAAAGTGTTATTGTACAATTGCGTGGAACTGTTTTTTTGCAGCATTCATTCTGTGAGGAAAGCAAGAGAAGGTAGTAATAATCCCCTCTCCGAAGCATTTGGTATATTACGGGTTTAAGATCCAATAATGATGTCGTGGTGACGTCTTTGGAGACAGAAATGTAAATGGTTGTACATATGTGCACATTTTTAACTATGTTACTATTAGTTGGTTATTCATCCACACCAATACCAAATTTGTATAAACTTCATATTCAAATAAGATTGTGGATACAATCATTGAAATTTACTAATAAATGGATTCAATCAAATGGAATAATACCCAACGGAGAAGATTGTTATTTAAATATCGTAGGAAAGCCAATGACTTTAATTTCACTGGGGAAATTATTGAAGCTGCCTGAAAAGCTTACATAGCCTTTCTATGCAAACAAGATTGGTTGTGCTCGATCAGTCTCCAGGCCCTCTTGAGGTCGTCTTTGCGAAGTGAAAGTTCAAACCGTTGGTGCGATGGCGAGCAGACGTTGATTGTATTCGATCACAGACTAAAACAGTTAGTTAAAACACCATCCGGGATCAATATTTGGTCATGATTCGTGAGATGCCAGACATGCGTTGTATAAACCCAATTAGCTGTAAAAGGTTCATAAAACCGTCAGTAAATTACATGCTTAAGGCTCAGTGTGATAGGGAGAGACAGGTAAGCGGGGAATACTATCATGGGATTTATAGTCGCTATACTATCGCTCAGAATTTATATCTATTTTCAATGCAATGAAAGCCTCCGATAGTAGTGTATGAATAAATAAGTTAGAAATACCTAACTTTTTAATGCAGTTCTCTCTATATGGTCACGTTTTTTAATTCCTTAGCTTTTAAATTAGCCTTTAATTGTGTCTGTTTAATAATATTAAACAAAATATTGGTAAATTTATAAA